>APFE030022374.1:74625-100926 GCA_000404065.3 Pinus taeda
TGGAGAAAATATAAGCCATGTTGTGGAAGATAAGTTACGAGTACTACAACTAGAACTTTAACATAATTGATGTGTGTTTCATGAGATACCGATATTTACAAACCAAACGTAAAAGGGAATCAATAGAAACCGTGTAAAACTTTGAAATAACACACTACAAACACACTCAACACACCTATAGATAGTATGTAGATAGTGAGAACTACACTTGAGATCAAGCGTATTAGTATTTTATGAGGTACAACCTATTTCTAGGCTGCACCTAGGGAACTCCATCAAAATCTACTAACTGATAGGCCCCTTTTTCAAGGAGTCACCTAAAAATGTATGGACCTAACCACATGGGTTGAAACTTACCTGAACCTAACTTATGAGACTCCTAGTCGTATAGCAGGACAATGTCTCCTTCCGAGAAGACACGAGGCTTGCCACTCATGTCATACTACACCTTGATATGTCTTTTATGAGCTTCAATAGCTATAGCAACATCATGTTAGGCTTCATCTAAACCAGTGAGATGTAAAATACGCTTCTCCTTTATGGAAGTGGCAAGAGAAGTTTGATATCTAGTTTCAATGATGGAATTTCTCATTCAATTGGGAGGATAGATTCCAGACCATATACCAACTGAAAGGATGTAAATCTGGTAGTCATCTTGACTAATTTTCAATATACCCATAAAGCAGCATAAATGATCAAATTCTAGTCTGATTGTGGACCCTTATCATGTGTTAAAGAATCATATTAAGAAATCTATTGATGGCCTCAACATCTCCATTACCCTGAGGATTGTAGGGAGTGGAACTTTCATGGAAAAGTCCCAATTTAGCAGTCAATTCAGTCATCATATGATTCCGAAAACTTTTTCCATGATCTGTAAATATTGCTTGTGGAAAACCAAACCTTTGAATGGCATGGTTGAAAAATATTTATGCAATCGTTTCACTAGCATTGTTAAATGTAAGCATCATCTCAGCCCATTTAGTAAAGCAGTCAACAAATAAAATAATATAACCATGCCCCCTGGCCGAGTGAGGGTTATATGTCATGAAGTCGATACCCCATTTTGCAAAGTGGCTAACAATGATAACAAGATGCAATGGAGTGGGTAGAGCACAAGTTTTACAATCATATATCTCACATGCATGACACTTCTAGAGAGAAAGGATGCAATATCGAAAGATGGTAGGCCAGAAGTAACCAACAGATAAATTTTTTTGGGCAGTAGCATTACCAGATAAATGTCTACCACATGCCCCCACATGGAATTCATTTAAGACTTTATGGGCCTCCTCAAGTGTGAGGCACCTTCGTAGGATCGTATTGATACCACAATGGTAAAGAGTGTCATCGCTAATGAAGTAATTTTAGACTTGGTAATGAATATGTCATTACTCCGAGTGAGAGGTATTAGACCAAAAAGTCTGTGTCTGGAGATAAATCAGGAAATATCCATACCATGGGTCAAATGATGATATCAAAAGCAACAACTCATCAAGAATAAAATATTCATATGTAGACTCTGAATTAGGGGAAGGGAGATCACACATTAGTTCTATGAAAACTAGGGATTTCTTCAACTTGGATTTGATGGAATCTAGGTCAAATTAATGTAAGATGAAAATTCATTTCAAGTACTTTCCCACCAAAAATTGTCATGAAAAAATGTATGTCATAGGCTTGCAATTCGAAACTATCATAGTTTTCCAAAGGAAGATGTAATGGCGAAATATTTGGATGGCTTGAATTGCCACCAAAGCCAACTTTTCTACATGGGAATATCAAATTTTGGTATTGTTAAGATTTCAACTCAGAGAATAGATGGGATGTTCAGTCGCTAAATCATCTTCTTGGACCAATATAATTTCTATAGTAGAAATGGTAGAAACAAGATACAATAAGTAATTGCGTTGATAATGAGGGGGTATAGTAGAGACACCCGAATGATTACATCTGTTAGGACATCAAACACTTTCTAAGCTACGTCATCCCAATGGAAAGGAATCCCTTTTTTCAGTAAGTGAGTGAATCCTTTGGTCAACTTAGCATAATTAGGGATGAATATTTGTAGGAAGTTATCTTTTGCTTGAAGTCGTTGAACCTTAACAAGTGTAGAAGGTGTAGGAAAATCAACAATTTCCTATACTTTCAATGGATCGATACAAATTCCTTGTTTCGATATGACATAACCTATAAGTCGACCAAAGCTGACACAAAACACACATGTGTGTGGGTTAAGGAGAATATTATAATGTCTACAATGAAGGAAAATAGCCCGAAGATGCTTTGGGTGATCATGATTATGTTTGGAGTGAGTAGGGAGGTCATCCAAATATGGTTGAATGATGTGTTTGATATGATGAAAAGCGTAATCCATGGCACATTGAAAACTGGCCCCAATATTCTTTAAACTGAACCAGAGTTTCCTATAAGTGAAAGTGACCTAGGGACAAATAAAAGCAGTTTTAGGTTGGTCCATTGGGAGGATGTTGATTTGATTATAGCTCAAAAATACATCCATATGCAAAAACAAGGAAGCGTGAACAGGATTCCAATGATAAATAAGTCATAGATGGTGATGAAATTTGGGAAAATGTGGAAATTCCACTACCAACACTGAGAAGATATCACCATGGGAGACATCCTCCTAAAATGAATATTGATTTTACCAAAGTTCCTTAGATAAGAATGGATCTTGGGACCCAGTAGAACTTCCTAAACATATAAAGGTTATTGGATGTAAATATGTTTACAAAATGAAGAAAGGAGTTGATGGCAGCGTTGAAAGCTGTAAAACCAAATCGGTCATATAAGGGTACTCTCAGATGGAAGGTATAGATTTCCATCAAATATTTTCACCAAATATTAATCTTATTTATGTTCTTATTATGTTGGAACTACTTGCTCTACTTGATTTTGAGTTTGAGAAATTAGATGTTAAAAAAATTAAATTACATGGAGATTTGGACAAGGAGACATACATGGAACAACCAAAAGGTTTTGTGTAACATCACAAAATAATATTAGTTTTCAAGCTCAAGAAATCAATGTATGGCTTGAAATAGTCATGGAGGAAATCGTACAAGAAGTTTGATTCCTTCACCATGAGCTGAAAATGTACTAGAAGTGAGTAGGAGCATTGGATGAACTTCAAAAGTTTTAATAGTATATTCATTATCTTAGTATTATATGTTGATGATATGATTGTTGCAAGAAAAAGTATGGATGGTATATATAGTTTTATGACTCATATGGCTATTAATTTTGATATGAAGGATCTAGTAAGATCAAAGCAAATCTTAGTTATTAAAATACACAAACACAAAGAAAATGGTAACCCTATGTTTACGCAATAGAAATATGTTGTGAAAGTACTTCTAAAATTTGGGATGAATAATGTCAAACCTATAAATATCCCTTTGGTATCCCATTTTAAGTTTTTTTTAGGTTTATGTCCTGGTAGTCATCGGAAAAAGTATTATGTACCTTGTGTTCCTTATACCAATGCAATACAAAGTCTAATCTATGTGATGGCATGTACTAGACCAGGTATTTCATATGTGCAATGGATGTTGTCAGTAGGTAAAATGAAAAATTCAGGAAGAGAACACTGGAATTTAGTGAAATGGGTGCTTTGATATCTATGAGACACAATTGATTGTTCCATCACCTTTAATGGTTGTAATAATTATATATATAACTACATAGATTTAGATTTTGGTAATGATTTGGACAAGATGAGGGATATTTTAAGTAATGTATTCGTTATTACAAGGAAATAGAATAGTTGGATTTGAAAGCTACAGTAAAAAATTTATTTATCCACCACAAATGCAAACTATATTTTTATCCCACATGCTTGGAAAGAGGAAATTTGGTTGAAGGGTCTTCTAGTTGAATTTTCAAGAATGCAGAACAACATAATTGTATTATGCAATAGTCAAAGTGTTATACGTTTTGCTATAAATCTATCTTATACTTCATACTACATTGGCATAAGGTACATGAGATATTGGAGATGTACTTGAAGTATATTACAGCCATTAAAGGTGATCGAACAATCAGTTGTGTCTCATAGATACAAAAGCATCCATTTCACTGCATTTCAATGTGCTTAGTGTTACCATGAGAAGATGGATTACTGTGATAAGCTTATCATAGTGATGTTTAATTTCATTAGGGAATTTAAATTTGAATCATTAATCACAATTTCATCGAGTATTAATCTGACTCTATAATTTTCTAATTGGTTTACCTTACTATATAGACGACTTTAAATTTCTCTAACTTTTTCAACAAAGCTTTGACTCTTTCAAAAAATCTCCATGCATTTTCTTTGGGTAAAAGAGGTTCATTTCATTAGAAGCACAAAAAACTTACAATTTGGTTTCTCTAATCTACCACTAGGCAAAGTGGACCAATGGTAGAACCAAAGCTTTTTGAGCATTCAAAATTGATATTGTTTTGGGAAATCAAAATGACAAACATAAAAACTAAGATCCCCTAAGGCCTTTTACAACTAGAATACTTGAGATACTAGGAAAGTTAAAATAAAAGTAACTAGAAGTAGAGTAAGAAAAGTGCATCATCATGCTTTAGGAGAATATAATTTATTGATAACAATGGGATTTTTTATGCTCATTGGTGAGAAATGAATATTTGGAGGGAGGCATAGGTGGCCTTCAATCCTTTGTAGAGTTCAATCTAATCTTTCACACATAAGTTGCAACTCATCTAACACCATTAAGATTTCTCCCAAACTTCATTTTTTCCATGAAGTACCCTCTCAAGAAACATTTTGATTTACTAGTAGATGCCAATGGTGTACATTTACTAATTGAGTCCCCCCCGGTATGCTTGACATTTGGGATCCATTATGTCAATTCACATGCAATCTCCACATTAGATAGACATTCCATTAAGGGAATTTTGAGGTATAAAATGGGCCTACTAAGGAAAATAATAAAACAATAGTAAAAATAATTAAATAAGAATTATGAATTTTTAAAAGAAAAGAAAGAAAACTATATTTTTATTGTATTTTCAACTTATCTCCTTGTAGGATTACTCAAATTACAAGTATGTAAACTCATTGGATTGAGGATTAGATTTTTCATCTAACATTACTAACTATGTATACTTTTGAGTAGATTCATATCAGCAAAAATTCAAAATACATGAAAAATAATAAATGCTAGAAATATGTTTTTCTTCTATTTTAAAATTTTATCAATGTGAATCTACTTTAAAGTAGGGAGACTGAATACTCATTGGATGTGAAATCTAATTATGAATCCAAAGAGTGTAGACTCTTGAAACTTGAGTAAACCGATAAGGAGACAAGTCAAAAATGTGATTAAAAAAGTAACTTTCTTATTTTCCCTCCAAAAATGTTCTCCCCTAGAGATGACATCATCATATTAAATCCTAGTGGTTCTCTTAAAATTGATTTTCTAATTACAATTTTCATTTTCACACCCATTTTTTACCTCAAATTTCCCCAAATTCCACTCCATTATTATGTATTCCTCTACTTCAGAAATTTCTTCCCAAAGGTTAGGTGGGTTGTGGTCTTTGTATATTATTGTCGAGGCATGCACTCACTGTTGAGCGCGAGAGTTCACCTCACAATAATAAGCCACACCCCAATGTTATTTGGCTCATTTTTGAGGCATGCTTTGTGGCCCTAGAATACCAAGGTCAAAACACAATCAAGGTCAGGTGAAGCCAAGAGGTAAACAATGGTTGAGGAAGCTAAGAAAAAGGTATTTGAAGGATATGGAGTGCCAATTATGTGGCGATGGGGAGGCAAGTGAGGTGGACAAAACGAGAGGAAAAAGAGAGGCTATTTTGGAAGCGAAACGAATAATTGAGTGTTACACCAAACTTTCATGGCCCCTCCTAGGTCAAGATCGAAAATAAAAAATGAAATGAGACGGATAGAATATATAGTATTCATAGGGGAGAGACACTAATCAAAGAGGGACAACCAAAAGCAATGAATTTCCAATAGCAATCCTTGCAGCCATGAATATCAAACATATATTGTTGTAATATATATCAAATCGAGAATTCAAACCTAACTCATTATCGGATCTAGATGGTGTCCATGTTGTAGACTTTACACCTCACTAAATGACGAATTCGCATGTTGCACTGGGCATGAAATTATAACGATGGCCTTGTCTTAAAATTTCCACTTTCAAATCCATGCTTAAATATGAATTCCAAGACCTATAAGACTAAACCTTGATGGTACATTATCTCAAGGTGCACATATATTGAATTCCTTTGTCGCCCCATGTACATTCTCTCAAGTTAATGACATTGGGGGAGGGTTGGTTATGTCTCCATAATTTTTCCTTAGTAGAGTTTTGGCCATGCCCTCCCCCATTTATCCCTTCCTTGATATTTTACACAAGTATGGAAAATACACATTATTAAATTAACAGGAGAATATCTTTTATAAAAGAAAGTGATTAGCAGGAAGGAATCTCAACCAACCATCTTTAAACTTGATTTTGTAAGTGCTAGAGCTTAGATAAGGACCTAATATGAGTTTTGCACCTCTTCTTAATTCTTGGTGGTCTTACCTCATTCCCAATAATACAAATTTTCTTTTTTCCCTCTCAGATAATTGATATTGCCCACTCCTACCACCCCTTAAAGATTATGATTGATAAATTTGTTTTTTAGTATTAAAATTACAATTATTAGCTTGAGTGATATATTATAAGTCAACGTTTAACAATAAAATATATTCAGTAATGAAAATGGAATGGGAAAAAGAACATGAAAATCATCAATGTTACATTGATTTGTAATAAAAAGAGGTTTGGCGGTAATCATTTAAAAATTGATAGTCATTATTGGTTAAATTTAAAGAGATTCTTTCATTTTAAATTGAAGGATATGCCCCCAATGGGAGTTTTAAAATGGAGGGAGCAAGGTTCTGGGGAAATGTACCTACCACACTTAAACTAGTGATTATGCATTGATGAGGAAAGGATGCACCTGGTGACTCACATACATGAGCATGTAGTCCTTTGGTTGGTGGGGGTGTTATGTAATATCAAGGATGTTTGGTGAATTCTTTTGTGAAGGTTGGTTTTGGGTAGAGTAGTGTCCCTCAACTCCATGGAATATTTTGAATTCAAGGTCTACTTGCGGTGAGGATATGGTGAAGCGAGATGTGATCATATGGCCAGAAAGAAAAGTTATCCATTGATATGATCCAATTTGGAAGCTAGTAGAGAGGGTTGTTTTCTTGGCATGGTTTTCCTAGAAGTTGGTGGCTATAAATTGGAGGTACTTTTTGGTATCTGAAGTTGGTAACATCTATTTTCTCTTGTTCCGTCTCATCTTGGTTATATTTTAATTTCTTTCCTAGTTGTTCTGAGAGTGTTAGTCTTCTGGGTTCAACATCTTAGTCATTGGGTGTGTTCTATGTCCTGGGGGCTCAGGAAATTTTTGGGTCTATGAAAGTGGTTTGGCATCAAACATTGGGCTAGCCTCTTCTCTTGGGAGTGGGTAGCTTAAATTCTTTATGAAGGGTGGCCTAGGTTGTTTTAATTGTGGGGCTAGCCAAGCACAGTGAGCATCGTTTAGTTAATTGTATGCAAGCTTAAGGATGCAAAATCTTCTTGGTTCCATGGTGGTGTCTTGTGTGCTCACTTCTAAAGGGGTTGGGGTATCTAGCTGAGGAAGTGTTATCCTATGCCCTTTATAGCGGGTCTTTGTCAAAATCCAGGTCATTTGTCTAGTGCTTCCATGACAAGATTTTTGTTGGTATCCACTTTTTGCTGAGGAAGGATTGAGTGAGTCTTTGTTTCATTTTACAGGAAGAGGTAGCCTCTATAGAGAAATTTAGGAACCTTCCTGTGACTCTATAATTCCACCAAGGAAAAGGTGGAGGAACAAGAGGGGAGGAGGTGACAAATCCCAACCTTGGTAGTGTGGGAAAATCTCTTTGCCCATGACTCTATGGTGACTTATTTTAATTTTATTTCATGTGAGACTCATAAGGAGATCTGCAAGCCTGAGATAAAGGTGGGGAAGAGAGACAATCCGTCTCTAAATTAGAATTATTAAAAGATATGTAAGGTTGGGTGTCAGACCCTAGGCACATGAGGGGAAAGTGCAAACAGTTTCTAAATTCAGTAGTGATCGATTGGAAAATGAAGAAATTACTAGGTTTGGTTCTAGGAGATAAGTAGGTGGAACAATATAAAATTTCACCTTTTTAGAGGACGTGAAGAGAATGTTAAGGAGACTGAGGTTTGGAATGGATAGAATTGAGGCTTGAATGATGCATGCAAAGAGTCACATAACATGTGACTGAGATAGGGAGGAGAAGTTGTATCCCCCTGACTCAAGTGCAAGGATTTCAGCCAATATCTCTTCCTCAAAAAATAAGTAGTGAGCATGGGTGGTGGGTGGGAAATTTTAGGTCTCTCCTGAGGTTTATGGTTTTTCCTTCAAAAGGCCCTTTAGTGGTATACTTATCTATAGATGATGACAATATATTTGGATCGTGTCCATGATTTCCTAAGGTTTTCTTATAATTTTGAGTTTCAACCTTGGAGGTTTTCTTTTATGTCTATGGTTATAAGTGTATAGTGCTATGCGAATGCTATGGATGTTTTGGATAAAGGACTAGTGATTGGGCCAGTATTAGTGGTCTCTCTTCCTGCTGGTCAATGGTTCCATTTTTCTTTAGTTTTTTGGCTCACCTGTCACAGTGTTTTGGCTACTTCTATTTGTGTTCCTAGGTGACTACAAAGGAAAGCACAATTTTCAAGTGCCCATGTGTAACATTTTCTCTTGTTTCAGGTTTTATCTTCTATGTGGTGGCTCCGAGGCCTATGATGGTAGTAATGTATATCTTTTTATTCTTGACAGTTTTTGCAAATCTACATCGTGTCATAGGTTGAGTTTTTTGTGTGACTTCTCCCTCTAGACGTTGTTTTTTTCATGTAATAATTTGTTTTTGAAGTAATATGAAGTATTTTAATTCAAAAAAAATATTGAAGGATATACCTTTTATTTAACATTTTTTTGTAATAGAAAGTTTTGCAATAGTAATATTTTCATGGATAGGAAAAACATATATACATTTCAAAATAAAAATATATTTAAATAAATTAATTTTATTTTTAATATTTTATATAGTGGTAAAATTTAATAAATTGTTGAATAAATAAGTTGTAATCTAAATATAAAATAAAAGTTATCATATTTTTTATTTTTGCTACAAATTTCATTTTTATCCAAACTAAATAATTAAAGTTATAAACATCAGATTATTCTTGTTCAAATTTTGGAGGTGTTTTAAAGTGTTAAAAATATTAATGTAAAGATTTAAAACTAATGCTAAGAATCAATTAATTTTCAGGACACCTATATATGAGAGGATTTGTTTTATAAATCTATATCATAAGTGATCATTACGACTTATATCCGTATGTCAAGTATATCATATTGTTGCTTGATTTTGGAAATCATGTACTTTGTAAATCTCATTAGAAAACAAGAAAATGTCCTAAATCCCAAGGCCTTTTTTGAAAGGGGTTAATTTTATTCAAACAATATAAAAGCATTGAAGATAGCTTGCATTCATTTTAGGGTTTTTGGAAAAAAATAAGTTAACATGATTATACCCATTTCTCATTATATAGGTTAATATGCCTATAATTTTGAGATTTCTAAGATCAATACAAACTAAAAGGTGAAGTAAATTTTTCAAAAGGACCACCATGGCTCTTACTAAGGACATTGATTTCACACTTTGTTTCTCAAATCATGAAAAACAAAATGTCTAATAGAGAATATGTTAGGGCATATTCTCTCATAAATAGATGTACTAATAACACAAATTATGTTACCTTCTCTATCTTAGTTAATCTCACTTAGAATATAGACTTTTCCTCGAAATATTAATTTTGTAAATGATGCATCTCATTTTCTTGGGCTTGGAATGAAGCATAAGGAAATAGATCTATGGAGCATTATAAAATATTTGGCACTTAAATAAATGTCGCAATAATGTTAATGTTTCTAAAAACATGTTGTATTGTAGAAAAAGATACATAAAATTGCCAATATGATCAAAAAAAAGAATTAATGATGTAACAATTGAATCAATAAAACCACAATTCTCATTATTGTTATTCCAATTTCAGGTTTTCATAGTAAAATGGTTTATTTTGTGTAGGCTTACACATAAAAAAATCAACAACATACAAGTTATTGTTTATCTTAAGGGAGTTTTTTTATCATAAATAAAATTATTAATATTTTTTGTATCAAAATAAATATGCACTATTTTTATTTAAGAGTTTGACAAAACCTTTACACGTTTAGTGAATTCTTGAGATATTTACATTCAAGAATTAATTATGTGTTTTTTTATCTTAAGTATTCATTGCAATTAATTATGTGTTTTTTATCTTAAGTATTCATTGCAATAATGGAGATATTGTAAGCAATATAATAAGTGGTTGGAGCTCAATTAATTTTAACAAGTAATAATAAAATATTAGACATCAATGATATAACCATGTTTTTTGAGTGATTGATATAACCACGTCATATTTGACATGTTAGATGTTGTTAGAAAGATAAAAACATGTGACCATGAAGAAAGAGTGTATGACCTCATTTACTTGGGTCCACTCAATGTCAATCATTTTCTCCTCAACAATATTTATGCATCTCACATTTGTAGTGAATCTCCTCAAAAATATTTATGTATCTCACATTTGTAGTGAATTTTGGTAATAGTTTTAAATGTCAGCATCACACATTTTCTTTAAAAAATATTTATGCATCACACATTTGTAATGAATATTGATAACAACTTTAAATGTCAGCATCACACATTTATAGTGAATCTTGCTATTAGTTTTAAATATCATTGGAATTTATCCCTGTAACCCATAACTATTTTTTTTTTTTTTTACAAAACTAAGAGAGAAAAAACAAAACAAAAAAAGACATTAACATTATGGTGATAACGAGGTTTAAACGCTATCATATCAATAATGATAAAAAAATACACATAACACATGCATTCAACTAAAATATTTGAAAAATAAAAGTACGAGGCTTTTTTGAAATCTTAGATTAAGTAACACTCAAAATATTGAATATACCAATATACTATGATTATAGATGCATGAACTTTGTGATAGATTTTACCTTGTGAAAGGATTAAATCAAAACCACTAAAAATAGACATAGTTTTAATCTTTAGATATTGAATCACTTATAATATATATAATCTCCATACTTAAAATACAATATTCATGGAACATCAAAAGGTTATAAGCTGAGAATAATGAATTGCGGAAAATGAGATTTTTTTTTGAAATGTTATAATATTCGTTGTTCTTTGGTGATTTTAAAATTATTTTTATAAAAGTAATTTAAAATCTTAAAAAAAAATCATTAATAATAGCGATAGGTATCGAAAATCATGGAAAGTATTAAACAAATATACACATCAGTACCTAAATCATTTGAGATAATGACTTGAATAAGTCAATTGGTAGTGGTTTTGTAAAGACTGGTTCGTGTGTTTGAAAACGATCTTTATATAAATACGTGAAGAAGTGGACAAAATATTACGTTTTTCTAATAATTTGTGTTAAGTTTTATATTTTTTTGGTGTGTTGTTATTGGTTAACCTTTAGGACTTTATTTAAAATATAGTTATATATCGAATTAATATGTTAAATGTTTTTTTGGTATAAAAATGAGTTTTTCCTTATAATTTAATAAACTATTTTAAATAGTGTTATTTTTCTTTAATTAGGGTGATGAATGAGTTGATATTGACTATAGTTGTGAATGATCAATAATAATGATTTCTATTATTAATTTAATAATTAAATTACAAAAAAAATTCTTGTATTTAAAAATAAAAATAAAAATTATTATCTCGCGTATATTTTTATATTCAGCTTTAAAAACTAATATAACTTAAAAGAAAAGTACGCAAAAAAAATAAACACTCAAGCATTAAAAAAACTTACATATATAAAATTATATTATATTTTATTCTTTTGGCTTTCCCATGAATTTCCATAATTTAATATAAAATTAAATTTAATTATATTTAGGATATATTCAATTTAATTTTGATGTATTAGTTTTTTTTAATGCATTAATAAATAATTTGAAGTGGGTGTAATTTTTTTTAATAATAATAGAGAATTATTAGAGAGTGATGACTATTATTAATGTTTTAACTATTAAATTATAAGAAATATTTTATTAAATATTTATAAGTCAAATATATTAGGAATGAATCTATAATTTAGGAGAATCTATAATTTAGGAGAGTATATTCTTTGAAGCTTATCATAATGGGTTAAACTATTTCTCTTTAAAATTTGAAATGCGGTGAGGGGATATATATCGCATTATGCCAACCACTATGTTGTCCCACTAGGAAATATCATAACCTAAAATTAACATAATATACATTTTTAATTTATAGAAAATATATATAAAAATAAAGATTATATTATGTGCACACCTTCAAATTGGAGCAAATAGCTTTCCCATGCACTTTCATGTTGGCACACATATAACTAAAAATAAAAATAAAAATTCCATAAATATTAGAAAAATGAGCACAACAATGACAATAATAAAGAAGCTACTAGTATAGAGGGTTAATGGGTTCATATCTTGTTGCTAGGGGGCTCTGATTGTTAGGGTGGACTTACCCTAATTTTCCATAGAAATAATAATAATAATAATAAAAATAAAAATAAACTAGCTACCACTTCGGACAATCTTCCTCTATGTACTTCAATTTTGACAATAGAATCTTCTCTTAAATTTTGATGATTGAAACAAACATCGGTCTTTTGATTCATAATTTTCTTTCTTTGTTGTTTCACTTAGGATGAAAGTTCAAACTTGTTAACTTCAGCTCAAACTAAGAATAAATGTCTTATTTAAACTATGTTTGGTTTTTAATTTTTAGCTAATTTACTTTAGTTTATGTTAATAGGTATCTTTATTTCGAAATAATATTTTTGAGATTTAATTTCATTATCAATAATTATTAGGTGGATGGTAAGTAATAATTTTTTAAAGAATTTTCTAGAGTATTCCTAGTTGTCTACATAAATAAAAAGATGAGTTTTTTTTGGAAAGTAATTATGCCCCTTTCCCCTTCTTAATTAACTTCATTCATTAAAAAAAATTGTCATAAGAACTAGTATCATATGAAATAAGTTATGGTACTTTGAAGTGAATCTCCATGTAACACCCCCAAGTGAGAAGTAAATATTTAAATTACTTTCACTGATATGGCTTGGTAAGTTATGGGGTGAAGGGAAAGTTTGATGATAAAGTTATTTAAAGTTACATTACATCAACTAGTTAATACAACTAAGGAAATTATAGGGATAAGTCACAAAGTGAAATTTCATTTACCAGACAGTTAGAGGATAGTTGCTTTCATCCCTAGAGATAAATAATCATAGGTGGGAAAATAAGCTACCATGGTAGGGAAGGAAATACCTTAGGCATATGAGAGAAAGAAAGAGAAATTTTGGATTCCTTGAATTAGACATTGCTGAGGAAGTGCTGTCAACTTCCAAATAAGATATTCTTGAATTGGTTGGCCAGCAGAATCCCTAAATCAACTTGGAGTTTGTGGTATCCTGGATTGATTTGGTTCAGAGAATTTATAAAAATCCGATAAGTTCTATGTCCATTGCTATTACGGAAATGCAACTTCCACGGGGGAGAACTGGTAGGACTGCCGTTCTGGACAATTAGAAGGAGTGAAATGTATTCCGTGAGAATTTCTTGGAAGCGAGATAAGTATATTTTCTCGATTGGATTCCAGAACTCAGTAGTTTCTATCATTATATTACAAAAATATTGTTATAGAGAGGATAATTGTGGTAGAATGCCTATAAATATTAATGGCTATCATACTTATTTATGTATAATGGATTATAGCCGAATATTATAACTTGTTTGAGGAAATTGTTGTTGGTAAAGGAAAATTATTTCATGAATATAAATTTATAAATTGTTGTTGTGAATATAGAAATAAACTATTAAAAAAGGGGATTGGCTTTCCTTATGGTAGTGGTGCCACTAATCAATTTTGAGAGAGAAGAGAAAATTGAGAAGTGACTTGCAGATATATTTGTTGAAACAATAAATTGTGTAGACTGTTATTCTGTAAATTATGGGATATTTGTGTAAAACAAAATACCTGTTGGTCTCAGTATAGCTACGGTAGGAAACTGTGTACAAGGATATCTGGATATCTATATATATACATAGTGATATTCTGTGACAGAAATAAGCATTGCTTAGTTTTCTAAAAATAAGAACTATGGGTAAGGACTTATTCCTAGCTAATAGATCTTGACAGTGTAAGCGCAGTCCCAAGCGTTTATAGTATTTCAATTCCTTTTGAATAAACATTTCCATGTAAATGATCAAATATTCTAAACAAGACACTGTGCAAGGTGTCTGCATGGAATTCGTGTTTAAATGATATGTGTCATAAGAAAGTCTAGGCCAGAGCTTAACCCGACCTAAAAATTCTTCAAGACAAATTGAACAATAATTAAAATTATCACAAACATATGTTCTTCGACCATTATTGTAACAGAAATAGATTGCAATAATTTAAGAAGGTAATAGTTACAGAACCTTTCGAAAAATATTGGAATTATTCATATCAATAATAATATTACATGGCAAGAAAAATAACAGAACCAGTAATTCTAAACTGCAATTAAGAAGGGTATTAATCTCCACACAAAGGGAATGCCAAGAACCTTTGTAATAATTGACAGGAAGAGCGTTCGGTGAGTAGTATCTGACACGATCCAATGGGACTCATGCAACAGAAATAAGAAAATTCTCAAAGTAGAACGTTCGTTTAGGATATAAATAAAATGTCTGTGCAATACGATTCTCTTAAAGGATTTGGGGCTATATGGAACGAAAAGAAGTATCCTTGCCTCTAAAACTATACATAGCCTTCGCACTTAACAATTCAACAAATATTTGAAAAGATAAATTACATTTTAAAACGAGAATCGAAACCCATGTCAAAGGAATCCAAGGGTTCCAGTGTTACGCTGTGTTTCTTGGGACTACTGCCAAGAATGTCACAAATACCCTATAGGGTAAAAATCTTTGGACCTCTAATTAAGTAAAACGATAATTCCATGCACAATCGTTAGAATGAAACGTGGAGAGTAAACTCTAGTTTATAATTTTGAAAAAGTGAATATAAAACCTATACATGTCAAAGGGAAAAGTATGAAAACCCAAATTCAGTAGAGAACTCTTCATGGAAGAAAATTCCTATAGAGGAAGAAATAGGAAATAATGAGTAAGAAATATACATGAAAATTTGATATTGAGTCCCCATATGTCAAACCTGTTGGCCATAGAGGTCAGAGAGTTTAGAGTTTAGTGTAAGAATAAAATACAACAAGCTGTTAAGGTTAGAAAACCACCAGGAGAGTTTGTACCTTGCCAATAACCATAAGAGGGATGTACACCAAAGTTCTGAGTACCTCGCAAATAAGGAGAAACACCCACTTCGAGGAGGCATTAGAGAAACGTCGGATGGGTAGATGAAAAATCAAGCCAACAAAGATTATGGTCAAGGTAGCATAGAACATTTCAAGGCGTTAAGTAAAAGAGGACACCAATGTAGAGTTTTACCTGGTAAGAAAAGCTCTACCAAGAGAAGTACTGCCGATATTGTTGTCCCTTAGGGTTGCAGAGAGTAGAAAACAAACGTGCAAAGGAGCAAGGGAAGAATGAGCGTCGGGAAAGAGAGGGATTATTGACGCGGTAACTATTATTGCCTCAGCCCACTATTCGATCAATCTGAGCCACTCTCCGCCATAGATCCTCTCCCACATCTCTAGGAAAGGATCAATCCAGGTGGCGGGAATTCACATAGTATCTGGAAGGTCCCCAGCAAGAGGTGACAATTCTATTATGTGATGGCTAACGTTACTGGTGGGAAATATGAAGTTAATATTTCATATTAAGTTAATATTTCATATTAAGTTCAATTAGTATGACACCGACAGAATAATTAAGGACCACATGAATAACCAATCATGTGTATTCTAAGTATATAATTAATTATGACATTAAAATACTTTCTTTTGTGTTTTTATTTGTTGATATGTATAGAGGGGTAGCGAGGGGTTTGACAAGTGCTATCAGAGCTGAAAGGTTCAGCACTGCGGCCTTTTTAAGGACAGAGGGAGTAAAAAGTAAAATAAAAATTATAAGTAGATGGAAAGCAATTTCCCGATCTATAACTATAAGAATGGATATGTCACCTATCCTGGAAGTAAATCACTATGTGGTCAACATAAGTATTAATGTTGGTTAATAAGCAAATCATACCGCAAGAAATGTGCAGTCTGTAATAAAAAAGAAAAATTGGTAGGTAAGCAATAACAAAGGGATATGTTAACCAAAGAAGGAGAGGTATTTCCTTTAAAAGGTTTAGGGATGTACTTTTTAGTGGAAAAGACATTTCATTATATTGCAATAATCACGTTTTCATAATATTAAAGGACTATAAAGAAAACTTTAAAAATTATAACTTAGCACGAATTATTGAAGAAGAAGACAGGTACTAAAAGCATAAAAGGACTATGGTAACATGGTGAAACCCTCACCATAGTGAGTGCTTTGTAATTAAAAAAAAAAGGGGAATTGAGAACCTTATAGTGCATCAAATAATGTATTGTGTATTGGCTTACTTAAGGAGGTTTATTAAACATATTTGAAAATAATTATTGGCTAGAGATATAGAATATTCATAATTACAAGATAATGTATAATTACAAGATAATGTATAAAAATGAGTCAATGGTGCGTAATGGAGAGGTTGAATAAAACCTGTCACTTAAACTTTGGTAATCAAAGTGGCAGATGTCCACAGAGGTGACAATTAGGATAAAACTTTGTCTTTCAATAGTATATCTTAGATATAAATAAGTTCAAAGCACTCATACTTGCTAGTACAAATTTCTTGTTTGGGTAAAAAAAATCTAAATTAATGAAGGAAGAAATGAACTCTTGCATAGAAAATTCTCGTAATAAAAGAAGTTGCTAGAAGAAAAAGTACATAGTAAACAATTGGCAGAACCCATTAGGGTGAAGGTTGTAGCAGATAAGTTATTCCAAATTGCAGTAGATTGCTAAATAAACACCTGATCAATAACCAATGAAATGGAATTAGGTTGTGGAAAAATGATTAAAGAAGATTAGTTTAGGAAACAATAAATTAAACTATATAATTGGGACCTTTTGGTTGGAAGCAACATGGAAATTGTATCGAGGCTATTTCCTGCCACTAAATAGATATTCTGAAGAATATCTACTCTGCATTAAAACTAGCTAAGAGAAAAAACGTATTCAAGAATATAAAAATGTATTGAAAAAGGAGTGCAATGGCTCTAAATATATTTTAGACCTTTGGCTCAACAATGTTGCAAATTATAGGCTCACAATATGGAATCATGGAATGATTCATTAGATGATTGGGAAGGTTAAGTATGATTGGTACAAGATGACAAAAAAAAATGATTTAGTGATAAATGGAGGGTTAAGATGGAGTTGATACCATAAAGGAACAAAAATAATTGCATACTGAATTTCGAGGATAATTCGGTAGAATTGTTGAAAATTATATATCTTGAGTGGGCCTAATGGTTAAGAGCATGTGTTTGCTCCTAAGAGGTTACATATTCAAAACCAGATGGGGGTAGAGTATGTATGGCTTCGTAGACTTAGCAATCAAATCATTGCACAAAGGTGGGTCCCTTGCCCCACAAGAAAGGGGGTATCATACACCAATTTGGTGTATGGCTTGGACTTGATGTTAAAATTGGATAATAATAATAATAATAATATTAATATTAATATATGAATATATGTACATAATTATACTAGATAGTATACTTATATATTATGACGGAAAACTCTTCATTGCGCCTTTGCTACCTTGATGCTCTTTATTAAAAAAAAGAAGAGAGATTTAAGCCAAAATCATAGACCAGAAAGAACAACATAAGAAAATATGCGATTAAATATGTGTTTGGAACTTGATAGAAAACGTTTATATTAAATACTTTTGAGAGTCTATTGTCATGTCATAGTTTGAAGAGTGATTAGTGGGTACAGGTAGAATGTGTTCATGAATCCATAGATAGTTGAGTAGAGTAACCAAAGAAAAAGTAACACATGGTCATGGGAAAGTAAATTTGTGGTAAAGAAACACTAATAACATGTTAGCATAAGCATACATATGCTTGTTGTTAGGTGACATGTTGACATGGAGGGTTAAATGTACCACCAGTTAATATTATTTTAGGTAAGTACCTTAAGGAACCATGATAAGACTTTCCTAGACACAAGAAAAGTTGGGTCAAGATGGTTGACTAGAATAAACTTATGCTTACAAAATTAATTTATCTAAGATAACCATAATAACACCATATGTCAAGGAGGTTGTAAGTATGGAGGAAGAAATGGGGGAAAGTATTCTCCAGATACCTGCATTAATAGGTAGGGAAAAAGAAGAGAAAAAAAAATGTGAATCTCAAGAAGGAAGTTAAGAGAAAACTTCTGAGTGAAGTATATCAGAGAGTACTATGGTAAGATTTGGTGATACGAAATTCTTTTTTTCTTTTTTTCATTAATTTTATGTATGATTGTGCATAGATGCTCTAATTTAATATTACCTTGTTCCTTTAAGACCCGAGGATGCTAGAAATAAATTAAAATTGAAATATAAACCTTGATGAAGACTTTCATTAATAGGTAGGGAAAAAGAAGGCAAAGAAAAAAAATGTGAATCTCAAGAAAGAAGTTAAGAGAAAACTTCTGAGTGAACTATATCAAAGAGTACTATGGTAAGATTTGGTGATACAAAATTCTTGTTTTCTTTTTTTCATTAATTTTATGTATGATTGTGCTCTTGAATAGCTATATGTGCTCTAATTTAATATTACCTTGTCCCTTTAAGACCTGAGGATGCTGGAAATAAATTAAAATTGAAATATAAACCTTGATGAAGACTTTCACAAGTAACTAACATGGACATGACTTGGTCCACTCAATAAGGACAAAGATCATATTTTTGTGAAAGTAACAAGTGAATGATAACATTGGATATCATGAAATGATGATAATCATTGGTGGAAATCCATAAAAAAAAAAACTATAAATAACACAAAATTATATATCTACATATATATAAATATAAATAGAAAGTATGATTACTGAAAATTACTAGTTATTCTTATGTGTTATAAACATTTCACAAGATCTTGTAGATCAATTATTGAAATTTCTAGCTAACTGAATGAAGTAAGACCCATATTGAAAACTAATGTATAAGGAAAAAAAACTATGTCATACTAGCATGGTGAGTGTGATGACCATGCAAATGCAAAGAGAAAAGTTTTTTAACTTGAAAGAATGGTGCAAGGTGGAATCCTAGTTTGGTGCCGAAAATAATTACAACAATAAAATAAATAATAATAATAATTAGAAAGATAACCCAAAGAGACACAACTAAGAGAAATGTTCAGCAATATAGCTTCCTCAAATTTGACCAGAAGAAAGATAATCTGAAATATTACTTAAGCACGACTAATACATGTATAACATTCGAAAGCGTAATACTAGATATGATAATAGTACACTCATGGTTCTCATACTAGATAAGGGAAATTTACTTTACTGCGCACATCACAGAATCATCTGCTAAACATACGATTCAAGCACTAAGGATCAACACAATACATTATATTCCTCAAGGAAAAGTCATATCCTAAATCGAAGTAAAAAATAATGTTCTGAAGACACCCCTTCGAAGTTTCAACTGTAAAAATAAAATAAAAGAACTCTTACAAGCATTAAAAAGATTGGAGAAATACATTTCATTCATATCAACAGTATGGAAATTTACAAAAAAAATGTTCAAACACATATTATAAATTCTGAAATGACAAATGATCTGAATGATACGAAAGTTCAGTTCTTGACAATTAAACAAAGATGTGTGAAAATTTTTTAACTTAGCATAATTGGTTTGTGGAAAAAATTGCTAAAAATTATTTTTACAGAGTTCGACTGATTTTATTATTGAAGATTGTTACCAATAAGAGGTTTCTAAAATGAAGATTTCTAAGCCAAATGGAATGCAGGTCACTGACACTTGTTGGGTTATAATGCATGATAACAAGTTTTAATGGGTATTGATAATGTTTGTAATGCATACTGGAACAGTGTATACACATTCGTAAATGAACATTGATGGGAAGCTAATAATCATAATGATTGTGGTTGTAGGTCAAACCAGTCAAATATGTCTACAGTGCTATAGAAGGAAGCTTTTAACTAGGTCACCTCAGTTGAGAGAGGCTATTTAGGAAACGAGAATGAAGACCTTATGCACAAGAAATATTTCAGCTTGTTGGAAGATGAGAAAACAGCGAGGATGGTGTTTCGATCAAGGGGAAGATGTAACAGCCCCCTGAAAAATAAATATTTAAATTACTTTTACTGATATAGCTTTATTATTTATGGGCTTCATGGAAAGCCTAATGATAAAATGTTTGAAAGTTACATTACATAAGTTAGTTATGAAATCCAATAGGAAATCCAAAGAAATTACTAGGATAAATCACTAAATGAAAGCTCATTTACCAAACAGTTAGAGGGTAATTCTTTTCATCCTTAGAGATAAATAATATCAGTAGGGAAAAGAAGCTAGGAGGGTATGGATTCTGGAAGGAAATACCTGAGGCACCTAAGAGAAAGAAGGAAAAATACTGGATTCTTCAAATAAGTTGTTATGAGGAAGGGAAATACACTACCAAATAAGTTATTCATGAGCTGGTTGGCCAGTGAAATCCTTGAACAAGACTTAGAGTCTCTGGTATCCTACGCTGGATTTGTTTGGTTGCCGAAAATTTAAAAAAGACCTCTGTCCATTATTATTCTAGAGATGAAACTAGCACGAGGGGAGAACTTGTAAGACGACCATTCTCGATGGTCTGGAGTGAACTATATTCCCTAAGAATTTCCTCGCGATCTAACTTGAATTTATAAGTATATTTTCTCAATTGGATTCTCGAAGTTAGTAATTTCTATCATTATATTACAGAAAATATTGTTATAGAGAGGATAACTGTGGTAGAATGTCTACAAAGATGAATGATTATAATGATTATAATACTTATGTATGTAGAATGGGTTATAGCCAAATATTATAATTTGTGTGAGGAAATTGTTGTTGGTCTAAGGGAAATTATTTCTTGAATATACAATTATACATTGTTGTTGCGATTATATAAATAAACTAATAACAAAGTGGGGTGGACTTCGTTTGGGTAGTGGCATCGCTAATCAATTTCGAGAGAGCAAATCAGACTGACATGTGACTTGTAGATATGCTTGTTGAAACAATAAATTGTGTAGAATGTTATTCTATAAATTATGAGATATCTGTGTCAAACAAAATACCTGTTGGTAGTAGGTATGGTAGGCAACTGTGTACAAGGATAGGTATATATATACATAGTGATTCTTAGTTTTCTAAAAGCAACAACTATGGGTCAGGGCTTAAGCCGAGCTAATAAAGCTTGACAATGTAATCTCTGTCCCAACCATTTATTGTATTTCAATTCCTTCTGAATAAACATTTGTATGTAAATTGAAAACGTAAATTCTTAAAACTTGTAAGCACGAAACTGTGCAGGGTGACTAGATGGAATTCATATTTAAATGATAAGTGTCATAATAAGGTCTGGGCCAGAGCTTAACTCGACCCAAAATTTCTAGAAGATGAATTGAACGGTAATTAAAATTATTATAAACATATGCTCTTCGACCATTATTGTAACATAAATTCATTACAAGAATTTTAGGAGCTAATAGTTACAAAACCTTTCTGAAAATGTTGGAATTATTCATATCAATAATAATATTACATGACAAGAAAAATACCAGAACCAGGAAACCTGAACTACAATTAAGAAGGGTATCATAATTTCAGCCCACGAAGAGAATGATGGGAACCTTTAAAATAATTGATAGGAAGAGCATTGGGCAAGTAGTATCTGACACGACCAAATGGAACTCATGCAACAGAAATAAGAAAACTCTCAAAGTAGAACTAGCATTTAGGAGATAAATAAAATGTCTATTGAATATGATTCTCTTGAAGGATTTAGGGTTGTACGCGGTGGAAAGAAGTACCCTTGACCCTAAAACTATAGATAGTCTTCACACTTAGCAATTCAACTAATCATTGAACAGATAAATTACATTTTAAAATGATAATCGAAACCCATGTGTAATGAATCCACGCGTTCTAGTGTTGGGTTGAATCTCTAAAAACTACTGCCAAGAATGACACAAATTCCTTGTAGGGTAAAAAGCTTTGGATCTGTAATTAAGTAAAAGAGCAATTGAACGCGCAATCATTAGAATGAAATGTGGAGAGTAAACTGTAGTTTATGATCATCAAAGAATGAATATAAATCCTGAACCTGTCAGAGGGAAAAGTATGAAAACCCAGATTTAGTATAGAACTCTTCATGGAAGAAAATTCCTACAGATGAAGTAATAGGAAATAAAGAGGAATAAATATATCTGAAAATTTGATATTGAGTCCCCATAAGTCCAACTTGTCAACCACAGAGGTCAGAGAGTTCAGAGTTGATTGTAACAATGAAATACAGGGAGGCATTAAAGTGAAAACCACGGGGACAGTTTGTACCTTGCTGATAAATAGAGGCTGCATGTATGCCAAAGTTCCGAGTACCTCACAAATAACGAGAAAAAACCACTTGGAGGAGTCATTAAAGCAACATAAGATGGGTAGGTCACAAATAAAGCCAACAAATATTACGATCACGGTAGCAGAGAACATTTATGGATGGTAAGAAAAAGAGGAAACCAATGCAGAGTGTTACCTAGTAATACAAACTCCGCCAAGAGAGGTACTGCCAACGATGTTGTCCCTTAGGGTTGGAGAGAGCGGAAGACGGACGCACAGAGGAGAAGGGATAGAGTGAGTGTCGGGCAAGAGATTTGTTAGTTACTCGATAACTATTACGACCTCAACCCACCATTCGATCAATCCGAACCATTCTCCACCTTAGATCCTCTCCCACATCTCTAGGAAAAGATCAAGTTAGATGGTGAGAATCTGCATAGTGTCTGGAAGGTCCCCAACAAGACGTGACAATACTATTATACAATGCCTAACATTATTGGTGGGCAATATGAAGTTAGTATTTCACATTAAGTTCAATCAGGCAAATATATCTACTTAGGACACCTGAATAATAATTACCCAAGAATACAGGATCAACCAAGAAGGTGTATTATAAGTATATGACTAATTATGAGATTAAAACACTTTATTAAAACACTCATATATTGTTTTTTAAATGTAATATTGTTTAAATTATATATTAATTTGTTATTATAATAATTATTATTATCATTATCGTTTAGATGTCAATTATCAGGCCAATATATCTACTTATGACCCCTGAATAATAATTACCCAAAAATACATGAGCAAACCAAGAATGTGTATTAGAATTATATGACTAATTATGAGATTAAAACACTCCATGGTTAAGAATTTGTTATATTGTTTTTTAAATGTATATATGTCTAAGTTATATATTAATTTGTTATTATCAATAATTATTATTATCATTATCATTTTAGATGTCAATTGAGTTTATTTTGAGTGGTTGGAAGGAAGGAATGAAATTCTTTCCACTGAGATAAGTATATTCCTCATATGGAATATATAGCTTTACACACATGAAAAAACAAAAATAAAATAATTATTATCTTAAAATAAAGTTATAATTTACTTAATTAGGGTGTGTTTCTTAATTTTAACAACTTTAAATGGTTAACCAAATATGTTTAATCACTTATTTTTTTACTATAGCTGACAATGTTTTTCCATTTAAAGTATTTTTTTAAGGTACAAGTGTCAACTCCAAGTTGAGCACGAACGAAATTACACATCCCCTTTATAAAGAATTATTAATCACATTCTTATTTTGCTCACTTGGTTCATTAGTATTTCTCTTTCACTTTTCGAGTAATGAATAAAATATTTAGATATTTATGTTAAATAATATACTTTTATATAACTTTGCAACCAAAATATAGAACTTAATATCCATAGTAACTAGTACAACGAGATTAAAAATATTAAAAAAAAAAACTATTACAACAAAAATATTATTATTAACTTTGATTTTACTTAACCCTTAAGAATCTGAGGCATTGATAAAAAGTGGAACTATTGAAGAGTTTATATTCTTTACAACCAAGATATAAGACGATTTTTCTACAATTAGGTATGCTTTGAAAATTCGTAAGAAATTGGTGGGCATTCATCAAATTTTAAAATTTATTAGAAGTCAATGCAACCTAACAAACTCTCTAACATACTACAGTTGTTGATAAGCATTTAGACTAAGTATATAAAATAATGCCAACCGTTACTCATCCACATTAAATTGAAAGAGGAAACCTTTGGTTATCAAGTATATATATAATGTGTGTATATGTGTGTTCATATTTATCTTAATAAAAAACATTTCAATGCTTCAAAGAAAAAATAATTAAAGATAAAATAGTTTTTATTTCAATTTTTAAAATAAAATATTATTAATAATAAATTATTCAAAAATACAATTTAAACAATGAAAACATACACATGGTCTATATAGAGAGACAAATGACCACTATATTTGTCAAGGACTAAAAGGGATTAAATCTTGTAGTGTGTACTTTTTTTCAAGTTTTATATTCTAAAAAAAGGGTTTGCATAAAATGAGATTTGATTCCTCTTGGCTCTTGGTAGATCTTCAATTAAAATAAATCTACAATTATTTATAAAACAATGTTAATTTTATGTAATTTAACATAACATCCAATATTATATAATCTACTAGTAATATTAACTATATAACACACTAATCATATTAACTACAAATTATGTCAGCATTCACTTCATCCATATTTTTATGTTTTATAATTGTTTCTCGTACTCACAACCCTCAGTACTCGCAATCAATATTTCTTAAACTATAGCTCCATTAATACAATGAAGAAATATATGTCAACCCTTAGATTTTACACTTACCTAAATCCAAACTTTAACCTATACTACCTCACTGCATTAATAAAGCTGGCTCTAAAAATATTGATAACCCTGAATACTCACCCATACATATATGTGTTTGTGACACCGTCGTGAGCAACTTGGCATGTTGCAAGGAGTTTTAATGTTTTTATTTTCTTCTACCTGCAACAATGTGATTCAAACGACGGTGTCAGTCATGCGGTGAATATGGCTCACCGAACTATTGCAAGTTACGCTACAATAAGACGGAGTCAGTCATGCGGTGCAGATGGCTTACCTAACTATTGCAAGTTGGATTATTATACGTATTTATGTATTATTTCTGGAAGTCAGCGTCCTACCTGCACCAAAAGTGATTGAAACGCGCATCAGGATTACGGACCTTTCACAACTTGGAATTATTATACGTATTCATTTACTATTTGCAGAGGTCGCCATATCTCTCAGATTGAGACAAGTAAGTTGCACAATCTGGTGTCCTGTAAGGATAAGTTTTAGTTAATCTGTGCGTATCTCTCGCATTTGAAATGACGATGTCATCATTATGGTGCCCTTTCTTCTCTTTCTTGCATGTTGGGATTACTTCCTTATTATAACCGTCTCCATTGTAAACGCACGGGTCGCCCGCTTAGCACGAAGTACAGCCAAATAATTGTAGTGGACCCTGCACTCTTCAAAGTGACCACATCACAGCACATAATGAAGGACAGGTTTGGACATAGTTTCATAACCCACACAGCAAAGCATCCTGGGAAACGTTATAATCCTTCAAGGAATCCACTGGATAAACATATCTTTCAATATTCTTCTCTTCATATGTTTGTTGTGAGGGTTTCTAAACTATTAGCTAGTGAGTATAGCCATCATTGACTTCTACCCACGACTGCCATCAACATAGTAAGCTGTTCCTTTTTTTGTTTTGTTGGGCACGTGAGGTGGGTGAGATTTCATACATAACATGATTGGGTAAGTTTAACACCACAACTAGTTCACTAATATAGCCAATTGTTGTATATTCGAAGTTTTGTGGGCTTCACAAGTAATTTAATGAATTGATAAATTAAGTTATTTTT
>APFE030022374.1:103283-119319 GCA_000404065.3 Pinus taeda
CTAAATAACAATATAAGATATTTTAAAAAATTAACAAAATTAAAATATAAAATAAATTGATATTGTTTTGAGAAATCAAAATTAGGATATTTAATATGTAATAAGATTAGTATAATTGTGATACCAAAAAAAATTAAAATAAATTTAATCAATAGTAAATATATATTGTATCAACCAGCTTTAGGAGAATCTATTTTTCAAGAGTATTGGGATCTTTAGTACTCCATGGTGTGTAGCCTAAATTTGGAGTGTAGTACTCCCAGTGAAATAAGTTTTTGTAGGACTTTTATGATTTTATAAGTTTGATATTTAGCTAAAAATCAGTTATAGTTTAAGAAAGGACATCACACAGAAAAAGGAAAATCCTCTCTTTTGCTAAGAGAGATGACCATTTTTGGTTAATATGATCACCATAGCTAACACGACTCGAGATAAATGTCATGGGTGGAAGATGTTTTAAAGGAAAAAGATTGTAAGAGATAAAGGTAGTCTAAATAAAAGAAACAAGTATCAGTCGAAGATAAAGACTAGACATGTGCCCAAAATTAGAAGGACGCCTGCTTGGGATGAGGAGTGGTAAATTTGTGGAACATTTTTTTATTAGTTTTCTGGAAGAAAGGAGCCTAAAGCTTGGGGAAGGGGAGGAATGCAATAATCTCTATTGTATTTCGAGAAATTTTAGATAAGCGTTTGAGTTATTTTGAGATTTTGTATTAAGCATGTGAAGTCTCAGGTTAGGTTATGATTTGAAATAGGAACACAATGAGAATGTATAAATAAATATTATTATGAATATTTATTAAATCTGTTGCATATTAATGAGTTTGTGTTAGTTTAATATTAATTATTTTTGTGGAAAATATATATGTGTATTGAACAATGTTTGAAGAATGGACAAATGATGTGGAGAAGACTTAAGGTTGTTCTTAAAAAAATTCAAACCCGAGATATCTCTTTGACTATGGAAATACTAGTAAGATGACCTAGAACTAGGATGACAACACTGATTCCTATTTGTACAAAGAGAATGAGTCAATATTTAACATAAAAATTAAGAAAGAAAGGGATTTGGTTGAAGTGAAGTTTAACCCAAAAGAATATATATAATATATATATATTATATATATATATGTGTGTGTGTGTTGTGTGTGTGTGTGTGTGTGTGTGTGTGTGTGTTTATTGTAATGGTTCATAATAGTATATATTAGGCTTTAAAATGTTACATGGGATAAGTTATGAATAGAGTAAGAAAAAATGTTGAGACAAGATTAACATGCAAACATGCCAACAATAAGAAATAAATTCCTTGTCGACTTCTTAGTGCATGTAGTCCTTTATCATATTAATAGTCGCTCGGCGAGAAACTTATGCAGAAACCCAATAATAGAAGTCTACAGGTTATCCCAACCTATAAATCTACTATTAATGTAAATCTATATAAGTATAATACCTAAAGTAAAAATACAACAAAGTTCATAACATTTAGAAAATAACATAATGAAATTCATATACATGTAGAAATAAATTTGGGAGAAGTAGACTATGCATAGATATAAATAGGAAGAGAATATATTTTCATCATTCATGATAAAGATTTAAACTCATTATAGTAAATTTTGTATCTAGAAAACTAACATATTATGAAAACATCCACTATTTAAATAATTAAATTTATAAGAATGTGAGTAAGGGTAGCTTATGGTTATAAACAAAGTATATAAGCATTGTCTTCGAGCCAAAAAGGGAGAAACCCTTAACTAGGTTTTCCATAATTGTACTAACTCTAGGGGATTGACCCTGTGCTTGGTTTTTACAGGAAAATGTTCAAGAAACATATATAACATTAACTGGTAGCCCTCGAGCTACTTAGAAAGTCTACGTAAAATTAATTAAAATGGACTAATGCTCGACATAATATAGCTCAAGCATATATCATTGAAGCAACTCCAAGAGTTGTGACATGGCATAAATCAAGAGTTAATAAGTACCTGGAAGTCGCAAGAAGGATAACACAAAAACCCTCAAATGTTCGTTCCCTTCATGTTTTCCAAGGGTAAAATGGAGACTAGCCAAATTTACCCTAATTAGATGGTAGAATTTGTGAAGGAAGAGTAAAGAAAAATCCCAATAAAACTTTACAATAGACAAGCTATAAGTTACCTCAAGAGAAGTTTGCAGAAATCCTCATCTCTACCAAGCACACCAAGGATTTATGCTCAGAAACCCTCATTGAAAGAAAGTAGTTGCTATAGGAAGAGACAACCTAACTAAGGGTTATTAATAAAAAGGAAAATAAACATTGATTATACCTTAGAAAGTGAGGGAACGGGCAAAGTGGAAAAACTATGGAAAATAAGAACTAACCCAATGCCTAAATTCATGTTAGTAAGAATATTACAACTTAAATAAAAGCACAAGAAATGAAAATTAAGAGAGGAAAAGTTAGCAATAAAGCCTGCCATGAAACACTACCTATGTTGGTAGCCATAGACATAAAAATCAATTCAAACCATTAATATGAAAACAAGATTCACTTTGGTAGCTCATTCAAATAGAAGATATACCTTAGTGTCTTAGTTTTCTCCATGGTTGTAGAGCTCTGCTTTGAAAACTAAAAACAAGAAAATGGCATAGCCAACGGAGGAGAGAGGGGTAGTTAGTTACCGTAATCATGATTGAATCAATCTCCAGTATCAATTAGCTAGATTAGATCATCACCATTCATAGTGAAACTTCACATTACAAGGGGGTGGGTAGCTTGAGCCATCTAACCACGTGCCCCCCCCATCATGTGGATAGAAGCACAATTGTAATACTCCACATTTAAACCAGAGTACCATGAGAAGCTTCCTTCGCATAACATCATAAAAGACACATTTATGAAGTTCTAATGTCTAACGAGGATGTATGATAAATTTACATTGGTCATGGTCAAGTTTAAGGTTGAAAAAGTAACAATATAATAGTTAACAATATAAAAGTATCAAATGATATGAAAATATTAGGATATATTTTACAAGGTCCAGTTGTAATAACGAATCAAAGAATGATGAATGTGTAATATTTCAAGAAGGAAATATCAATTAATGCCTCATAACATAAGTTTAAAATTGATATGGCATGTGTACAACTAAGGTGGTAAGTGTAATGATTCTTTTATGTGTTATTAATTAAAAATCCAAATTGTTTATATCAAGGCTGATGCTAATAATTGTATAAAAAATTGTTATTGGCTAAACACTTAATGTTACTTGGGCGAATTTTATAGACAAGCTACATATGGTATAGAGAAACAACTTGCAACACTAAGACCTAGGAGCTCGATCATAATTTTGTTTAAGAAAATTAGTTCCATGTTTTATACAAAATAAGTGTAAGTAAAGAGAAGGAGAAGAAATGGAAAAACCTTAGGATGAAGCAAGCATAACCGATGATCTGATCTAGATACATTTGGGGGAACAAACGCCATTAATTACAATGGAATTGATGAATATAGTTTAGGATTTTCGAATAGGGTTAGTAAACCTTCATTCTAATAATGAAAAATTGTTTAAGGATAGGATGAAACAAGAAAAACTCATTCAAAATTGAACAGATAGATCAAATCCTAAGGCTGTAGAACCAATAATAGAGGTGGAGGAAAAAGGGGATACTTCTGAGAGGAAGAATCATAATGATGCAGCTGAGAGTAAGGAAGCTAATATGATGAAGAAGAAGAGTGTATTTAAACAAAATTTCATATGAATCAAGGAAAGAAATAAAAAAATAGATTTACACGGGGAATTCAAGAAAATTAATCCCCCAATGTACATTGGAGAGTCTGAGGAAGGAGAAGAGACATGGTTTCTTAATATTAATCAATAATTTAAATTCTATGATTACTCTAGTAATTTAAAACATAAATTAGCTACATATAAGTTACAGCAAAACACTTCCTCGTGGTGGGAAGAAGTAAGAATAATTTGCAATTTAGAAGATAAGAGCGTTAACTAGGAGTAATTTCAAAGACTTTTTAGAGAAAAATATATAACTAAAAGGATTTATGATGATGAGGCCAAATAATTTCATGATTTGAAACTTCAACAAATGACAATGGATGAGTTAGTGATGCAATTTACTCAGCTTCTAAGATATGTTCTATATATATGAGAAGAAAAGGCTAAGGTACAATGTTTCATTAACCAGCTCCCACTTTATTTTAAGGAAGGAATTGAATATGATAACCCTAAAATGATGGATGAGTCCACATGAAAAGAAATACTTTTCTACCAACAAGCTAAAACTATAAATGAAAATGTAAAATTGTGGACCAATAAAAATAAAGACATATTTGAATAAGAGGGAGGAATAAAATCTAGTTTTTTTAAGAACTTTGTTAAGGGAAACTAGAGTTGGAATTTCAACAAAAAAATATAATGAGACACAATGAAACTAGACACAAACTAGGTCTAAAAAAATAGAGTTGAACAATAAAGGATTTAGTGGGAAGGAAAGGGAACCGTTAAAGTATTGGGGTTGGAGAGAGCGTCATCTTTTTTTGAAACTGCACATAGAACACAAATTTGTGCATAATTTACTGAATATTCAAGAGGCATCCACAATCAATTATGTAGCTAGGAACACTCTGTGGATTAATGAAGAATTGGAATAACGTCGGGAAAAACATCCATCTACCATGATGGAGATAGATTGTAAAATTTGGAGCAACCTATTTTTGTTTTGATAGATCCTAGGTGCAATTTTGAGTTAGATTAGTCCCTTTATTGTACAAAAATGTAAATTAAACTCACACATACAAAAACTCTCAGCTGGTTCAGTTGACTACCGACACAAAGAAAAGTCACTAAGTGGTTGAGAACATGTCTCATTGATTTAAATGGGAGTAGCCGAACTATGAATCTAAATGTTATGACTTTAGGAGGTTATGATATTGTAATGGGGATGAATCAACTAGAGTGACATAGAGTGGTTGTTAACAAATTGGATAAAATTTTTACTTGTAGCATGGATAATGGAGAAATTAAAATTGTAAAATGTATCCCTAGACCCTTTTTTGTTCAGTAAATATGTGCCTTATAGTTAAAAGGGTGTGCAAGAAAAGGGTGTGAATTTTCTTCCATTGAAGTATAAGGTCATTCACTGGAAACAAAATCTAGACCCTTAGAAGATCTTGATGTAGTTCAAGATTACAAAGCTGAATTTTCAGACAAGATTCCTAATTTTCCATCTATGAGAGACAGTTATTTCTTTATAGAACTAATAGTAGGGGTTGCACTAGTCTCTAAAGCAACTTACCGATGAGTGTGAAAGGATTAATGAAGTTAAAAATGTAGCTTCAAGAGTTATTGAATAAAGGGATATCAGACTGAGTGTTTCATCATGGGGTACACCAACTTTATTTGTTAAAAAAAAGGATAGTATATTTAAATATTCATAAAATTACTTTCTGAACTTGGTATGGGCACTATGAATTTATAGTACTTCCCTTTCGAGTTACAAATGCACCAACTACATTTAGGTGTTTGATGAATATCAATTTTAGTAAGTTTTTGGATAAATTTATGTTAATATTTATTGATGATATTTTGATATATTCAAAGACATTGAAGGAACATAAACATCACTTTAAAATAGTGTTGTAGAATCTATGGTAACATCAACTATACACACAATTTAGCAAGTGTGAATTTTATCAAGATAAAATATAGTATTTAGGACATGTAATATCTAATGATGGAATAATGGTAGATCCTAAAAAAAGTAAAATCCATCCTTAATTTGCCAATTTCTAAGAATGGGGAAGTTGGTAGATAATTTATGGATATCATGGGATACTATTACAGATTTATAGAGGGATTTTCCAAATTGTCTTACCCCATAACCTCTTTGTAGAATAGGGGGGATAAAATTTTAGTGGACCAAAAAATGTCAAGAAATTTTTGAACAGTTGAAGCATTTGCTCATTATCACACCTATGCTAAAAATGGAAAACCTTGATAAAGGTTTTATAGTATGATACTTTGCTTGAAAGGTTTAGGAGGTGTATAAATGCAAGACAATTACATGGTAGAATATGAATCTTGGAAATTAAAGGAACACGAAATAAATTATGTAGTTTATGACTTAGAATTAATTATAATTAGTCACACACATAATATGTGGAGACACTACTTAATTGGTAGGAAGTTTAGTTTAATTACTAGTCAACCATGTTTAAAATATTTTTTTAGGCAACCTAACATGAATTCTAGGAAAACCAAGTGGATGGCTTTCTTAAGTGAATATGACTTTGACATTAAGCATAAAAAAGGGAAGGAAAATAAAGTGGCGAATGCACTAACTTGAAGTTTGAAGCAAATTTGTGAGATAACAAGTAGTGCTAAAGCAAAATTTATAGAACAAATTAAGAATGTAGCTTTAGAAGATCAAATTTATAATTAGATATGTGAAAGATTGAAAAACAAAATTGATCATGAAGAATAATCATAATATGCAATCAATGGATTTTTTTTGCTAACAAGGTAAAATTTTGAATGTGCTTTACATTTTTTGGCAAGCACATGGGATTGGAGGTAAAAAAAGAAACTCGATCGAGCACTTTTAAGCAGTTAATCAGGCAATATTTTATCCCTCGATCGAGATATTTTAGGGTTTAAATATTACTCGATTGAACTATAAAAAAACTTTGATCGAGCTCCTATGTAACCTATGGTTACTTAGCCACTCAATTAGGTGGTCTTTTGGTTTTGGTGGGAAATTTGAAAATTGAGCTCGACCAAGCTTATATCTTGATCAATCTCTTTTAAATTATTAAAATTATCTGAAAAAGGGATCGATTGAGCTATAGGCTCGCTCAAGCTCTTTTAAATGATCAGATTATCAATTAATACTTAGTTGTGTGTGGGGGTTAATGATTATAAAAGATTGATTGAGCCATAGCTCAATTTGCTATCATAGCTCAATCTAGTTATAGTTTGATCTAATGTTTCACTACTACTGAAAACAAGGGCTTGATCAAGAGTTTTCTTGATTGAGACGTTTTCTTTAACCTTGTAAGAAGCTGGATCAAGGGTTTGATAAACCCTCGATCAAGTTATTTCAAATTTTACCTAAAGTGGTCAATTGATCCATTAAGAGCCCAAAAAATAGAGTTTTAGCTCACCTTTTATAGATTTATCTAAAACACCATCTTGTAGCATCACAAACTTAAGGAAATATTTTTCCTTGGCAGTAGAGTTGATCACATTGTATTTGTGAAGGAATCCAATATCTAATGGCATATGAGTTTGAAATTTTCGAATTCATATGATATTTTCATCTATTTCTTTCAACCCTTATGCTTGATTTTTTTTATAGTTTCAAAGGGGCTTAATGGAAAATCAATAACATCAAATATACAAAATGAAAAAAATTCAAAAAATTGCAGCATCTTCATTTACGACTCCTCTTCAAAAGGGTACCCTTGGTTTTTTAATTTTTTTAAATAGTAAAAAAAATGTGTCAATGAACCATTGTTTGAAAAATCAATTTTATATATTAATTCAACCAAATTTGAAATAATAATAAAGACCCTATAATTTGCATTAAAAAATATAGTGTTCAAATGCATAAATTTAGTTTCCTCTTTGTGTAGATCATAGTATATGTAAATATGTATATTGTATATATATATACTATATACTATATATATATTATAGATATATTTATATAATTATATATATGATATATTATATATATATATATAATATATATATATATATATATATATATAATATATAAATATAGATAAATATATACTATATTAAACACTACACATCACACACACAGATACAAGTTATTTTGGCATGAAACATGCATACTTGTTTAAGTGGTGTGTTAAAAATTGCATGTGACAATCATTTAATTTAATCAAAAAAATAAATAAAGTTATATGACATTGATATTTTTTGCAAAATATATCATTAGGACAACAACATAAATCTCCACAAATTGTCTTTTCATTCCAAATCAAAATTCACAAAGCTTATACTAATTTTGAGGTCTTCAATTCGATTAAAAAGTAAAATTTTGAAATTTCATTGGCACTTTTGGCACAAAAGTGTAAACCATCTTAACATATTCACCTAAAATTTAGAAACAAAGTATATGTTCTTGATGTTGTCAGACTTAAAGAACTAATACTGGACAAGCACCATAAAGGGCCCTTCTCGGCCCACCTGGGCAATCAGAAAAGTATTTTAACATTTAGAAAAGAGTTTTTCTAGTCCGGTATGAGGAAGGAAGTGGCTAAGTACTTGGAAAAATTCAAAAAATGTAAATAATTAAAAGTTGAACATCAACATCACACGGGATTGTTGAACCCTATAAATGTACCAAAATGGAAGTGGGAGGTAATTTCAATAGATTTTATCACTAGTTTATCAAGAACTAAGAGGTGACATGACACAATTATGATAGTGATAGATAAATTGTAGATAGCATGTATTTTCATGAAGGAAATTTTTAGACTACATGGAATACATGGGATATCAAAAAATATCATATTTGACAATGATGCAAAATTCTTGAAGGCATCCTATTCATATATATCATGAACCAACCAACTAAATGGGAGGAATTTCCATACTCCTTTGAGCTAGATTCAACCTCAAGATAGGTTGGTGTTGGGCTAGATCGTTTCAAAGAAACAGAAAAAATGGTGAAGAAAATAAAGAATAACCTAAAATAGCTCAGGATAGAAAAAGGAGTTATGAAAAATTGAAGAGGAAACAAAAATAATTCAAAGTGCAGGAGATTTTTTATATTAAAGTTCAATTGAAAAGAGTTCCCTAAAATTGGGGAACTGTGATAAATTAGCCCCTTAATTCTACGGGCAATTTGAAATACCAGCAAAGGTAGGGATCGTGGGTGAACAACTTTCATTTCCAACCCATAGTAAGGTTCATAATGTATTTCATGTGTCTCTTTCAAAATGTATATTCATTATCTTGATCATATTATCTACTACAGGCAATTTGAAATACCAGCAAAGGTAGGGATCGTGGGTGAACAACTTTCATTTCCAGCCCATAGTAAGGATCATAATGTATTTCATGTGTCTCTTTCAAAATGTATATTCATTATCTTGATCATATTATCTATTGGAATGTTGTAAACGTCGGAAGGCAAGTTCCAAGTCAAGCCTCTACAAATTTTGGACTGGAGGGAAACTATACTGTGGAATCGACTCATTGCCGAGCTGAAAGTATAATGGAAGCACTTTGGGCTAGAGGACACCACCTAAGTGTTGGAGGATTAAATGAAAAGAAAATCATATGTTATTTTAAGGGAAATGGATGTGTGAAAACACCAAGAACGATGTTCTCTTTTCGGGGAAATGGATGTGTGAAAACACCAAGAATGATGTTCCCTTTTAAGGGAAGCAGAAATCTAGTATCCCTAGTCAAATTAGTTTTTACAAGAAATTTATGATTTTATAAGTTTCACAAGTGGTTGATAAAATAAAAGTGAAAAGTGGACATTTTATGAGAATATAAATATTTATTTTTGTGAATAAAATAAAATTGTTTTACTTATTATTATTTTTAATTAAAAGAGGATCCCCTACGTGAGACATTAGAATCGTAACTTCCAGGAAATAATTAAAATTATTTATGGTCCAAGAAGAGACACAAAACACATAGAAAGGAAAATCCTCCATTTTTCCAAGAGAGATGGCCCCTTTTTGGCTGATCTGACCACCAGAGCTAATGAACCTAGAGATAAATGTCATGCGTCGATGATGTTTTATAGGAAAATCGTTTGTGGGAGACAAAAGAATTTTGAATAAAAAACAGGGTACCAATGGGAGATAAACATTGGATATGAATAGAGTATGCAACAAGGTTGAGACAAGGTTAACATGAAAACAGGCCAATGACAAGAAAAAAAATTCCTTACCAACCTGTGAGTGTAGGCAATCCTTGCTCATGTCAATAGTGGCTCTACATGAACCTTATACAACAATCTAATAGCGAGAGTCTACAAGTTTCCCTAGCCTATAAATCTATTGACAATATAAAAGTTGTATAATATAATATCTAAATTCAAAGGACTATAACTTCAATAACATTAAGAAAGTAACATAACAAAATATATATACATGCAAAAAGAAAATGAGAAGAAGTTCATAATGTATACATATAAATAAAAAGAGAATATAACTTCCAATATTCAGAGTAAACATGTAAACTCATTATAATAGATATATTAATTAGGAAACTAACATATTATAAAGGAATACATTGCTCGAATAATTAAATTTACAAGAATTTTAGCTATGGTAGCTTACAGTGATGGCCAGAGTACATAAGCATTGTGCTTATAGCCAAAAGGCGAGAAACCCTTAACTATCTTTTCCATAATTATTATAACTACATGGGATTTGCCCCGTGCTTGGCTTTTATAGGAAAATGTTCAAGAATCATATAAAACATTTTGTGGTATTCCTCAGGCTACTTAGAAACTCTACATAAAATCAATTAAAATAGACTAAAGCTCCATATGGTATAGCTGGAGCATATCTAGTCAAAGCAAGTCCAAGTCCTATGATAAGGTATAAAGCCAGAGTAAATAAGTACCTGAAAGTTGATAGCAATATAAGAAGAAAACCGTCAAATGTTATTTCCCTTCAATTTTTCCAAGAGAAGAATGAGGACTAGCCTGCAGAAAGAAAATTTACTGTAATTAGATCACACAATTTGTAAAGTAACAATAAAGAAATATCCTAATAAAACTATAGAGAAGACGAGCTATAAATTACCTTAAGAGAAGCTAGCACAAATCCTCATCTTTTCCAAGCATGACAAGCGTTTGTGCACATAAACCCTCATCGAAAATGAAGTAACTACTATTAGGAGAGACAACCTGACTAAGGGTTATTAGGAAAAAGGAAATTATACCTCATAAATTTGAGCAACAGGTGAAGCGGAAACACCATTGAAAAATGTTGTGTTCGTTTATAACATCCCTCCCTTAATAATAAATAATAAATAATAAGAACTAATAAAAATAACTACAAATAATAATTAATATAAAAAATAATATGAATAATAATAAATACACTTAAATAAATAATTAAATAAATAATAACTAATAAAATATACAAAATAAATAAGTATATTAATAAAAATAATGAATAATAATAAATAAATCATAATAAAATAATAAATAAAAAAATGATAAGTAATAAAATTAAAAATAAGGTAATAACCAAAATAACAAATAATAATAAAAATAAAAAATAGTAATAACCATATTAAAACTCTAATAAAAGAAGGGAATTATCAAAAAGAAGGAAAGAAAAACAAGAAAACTAAAAAAAAATCAAAGGAAAGTAAAAAAAAAGCAGCATGCAGACACATGGAGGGTGTGCATGTGGTTCCCCTTCCAATGTTTTGTTTTATTTAATGAACGGTGAGGAAGATGGGAGGGGTTCCATCATTCCGAGGTTCGATCTTTCATTCTCTTGGGAGAATGGTATACTAAGACAAAGGAATATTGGCAGTAGTCGTTGATTGAGGGCTCGGGGGTGGCCAGTTGTAGCAGAATCCTGCGCAATTGAGCCTACGGTTGGGAGGAGAGTCGTCCCCAAAATCTTGTGGTCACTTCGTAGCCGGAAAGTACAGGTATAATTTCATTGAAAGAATTTGTTTTATTTTTTGACATTAATTTTAGTTTTACTTCTGCTGTTACATCGTTGCCAAAACCGTGAAAGGGAAAGCCACATATCTCTATGGGAAATAGGTCATATGAAAATAAGAACTAACCCAATGCCTAAATTCATGTCATTAATAAAATTACAACTTAAAAAAGGCACAAAAAAAAAGAAAAAATTCGAGTAAACAATGTTAACAATAAAACATGTTATGAAATCCTTCCTCTATTGGTAGCCATAGATAGCATAATCAATGAAAACCCTTAAACTAAAAACCAAATTCACTATCTCAATTCACTCAAAAGGAATATGTACCTTGGTATCTTAGTTTTCTCCATGGTTGCATAACTCTTCTCTCAAAACAAAAAACTTCCAAATGGCATAGTTGATGGAGGCAAGAGGGATACTCAGTGGCTCTAATGGTGATTAAACCAATCTACACCATTGACGAGTTAGATTAGATCACAACCATTCATAGTGAAGCATCACGTGATGAAGGGGTGGGCTAGCTTGGGGCCTCCAACCATGTGATTACTATCACATGGATAGAGACGTAATTGTAATCCTTAATATTGATCAGAGAAATTTTGAGCTCTAAAATGGGCCTCTGAAAGAATGTTATAAAATATTAGTGGAAATAATAAAATAAGACTATACTACCTTTTCAAGTTTTGGAGGGAAAAAATAAAACGTACTTTTTCAAATCTGATTTTCAACTTGTCTCCATACAATTTTACTCAAATTTAGAGTAGGAGAACTTGTTTGATACCGAATTTAATTTTTCATCTACAGGGTACCCATGGTACATATTTTTGATGGACCCTACTACACGAAAAATATGAAATACATGTAAAAACATGATTGCAATCATGATCATGTTTTTTCATGTATTTCACATTCTTTATATAGTAGGGTCGATCGAAAGTATCCAACATGGGTACTCCGTGGATGAAAAATTAAAAATTAAGCATCCAACTAGTGCTCCTACTCAAAATTTCAGTAAAATCATATGGAGATAAGTTGAAAATACGAGTTGAAAAGGTAGTTTTTTTAATTATTATTTTATTTTCTATTTTTTTACCTTTTTACTCCAAAAACAGTGAATCATCCCCCATGGTTGATATTATCATATTGAATCCTATTGGTGTAGGAATTTACAGGGTAAGTTCCTCAGAAAGAACACCAAAAGGACATCGCTCACAACCAGATCTCAAATCAATACACCAGTATTTTTGACGTGGTTAAAACCCTCAAAGAGGGAAATAGTCCATGGCCTGAGCCAACGTGGCCACTTCAGGAAATTTATTAATCAAAGAATGAAAATTTACATAAGCTTTCTCTCATAGACGGATTACTCAAACAATGACCCTCCATGCGCTTTAAATAGAACTCATGGACCAATCGGGCGTCAAGCCACGGATCAAGTGTCGGTAATACCGAGGAGAGAGTGAACCGTCAGATCACTACATATCATGACCGTCGGATTGTAAGTTACAAAATGTACAATGGTAAAGAAACACACTTTACCTAACTCTATAATAGACCAAGTTGAACTTAATTATTTCCTATGTGTCGGAATATCCTAACATCCCCCCTTAAGAACAACTTCGGATAGGATTGAAGGATTTACAAATATGACACAATAGGAGAAGGAAGGAGGCACTATAGCCTATCCCCCGTTAGTGACAACTTCCTAAACTCCAAGCATATATCGAAGTTTAGTGAAATTCTCCTCTGTGAGAGCCTTTGTGAAGATGTCTGCAACCTGATCATCTGTTGAACAATATTTCACTTCAAGAACATGGTCATGAATGAGTTTTCTGATGAAGTGCATGTGTAGTTCAATGTGTTTGCTGCACTGATGCTGGACTAGATCTTTGCATAGCTGAAAGGCACTTTGATTATCACACCAAAGTGTGGATGGATGCTGTTGCTCAAAGCCAAATTCTGATAGGATCTGACGAAACCACAAGGCTTCCTTACTAGCTTCCACGGCACCACGATACTCTGCTTCTGCTGATGAAAGAGAAATGACAGCCTGTTTCTTACAAGCCCATGTAATAGGTCCTGAACCAAGAGTGAAGACATAACCGACAGTAGACTTCCGATCATTAGGGTCACCAGCCCAATCAGAATGAGTGAAACCAACTAATAGAGGAGCTACTTTGGCACTGTAATGAATCCCAAACTGTACTGTACCTCGAACATAACGAAGTATTCTTTTAGCTGCTTTCCAATGACTTTCACGAGGGTTTTACATAAAACGAGCAACAAGGCCAACAGCAAAGGAAAGGTCAAGACGAGTATGGGTTAAATACAAGAATTTTCCTACAAGTTGACGGTATAAGGTAGCATCAACTTCAGGAGAAACACAAGAGACTGAAAGTTTGACTCCAGACTGAAAGGGAGAAGGGACTGGCTTACATTCTTCCATGTGAAAATGACGAAGAATATCACAAGCATACTTGGACTGGGAAAGGGAAATACCCTCCTTGGATTGCAAGACTTGAAGAACGAGAAAATAGTGTAAGTGTCCTAAGTCTGTCATTTCAAATTTCTTTTTAAGGCTGGACTTCACATGGTTTATAAGGTTGGGATCACTACCAGTAAGAATAAGATCATCAACATAAAGAACAAGGATGATAAGAGAGTTTCCCACTTTCTTGTTGTAGACAGTATTGTCAGAATGACACCTAGAAAAGCCAGATTCTAAAAGAAAGCTATCCATTTTGGCATACCAAGCCCGAGGAGCTTGCTTGAGACCATAAAGAGATTTCTTAAGTCGACATACAAGGCTGGAGTCTGTTTGGATGAAGCCAATGGGTTGTTCCATATAGATTTCTTCATGCAAGTCCCCATGCAAGAAGGCAGATTTAACATCCCTCTGATGGACTTCCCATTTTTAAGGAGGCAGCAAGGGAAAAAACAAGGCGGATAGAGTTCATTTTGGCAACAGGGGAGAAGGTTTCAGTGTAGTCAATGCCTTCAACCTGTGAAAAGCCCTTAGCAACAAGACGAGCTTTATGTTTATCAACTTTCCCATCTGGTCCATACTTGGTTCTGTAAACCCATTTACATCTAACAAGTTTGCTTCCCTTTGGTAGAGGAACAAGATCCCATGTATCATTTGCCAACAATGAATGATATTCTTCATTCATAGCTGCTTCCCAATGTGGATGGCCTGAAGCTTCTGCAAAAAGTGTCAGGATCATGATTTACTGGAGCTTGAGCCAGTAAAGAAGAGGCTCTTTCAAACTGAGAATGTGTACGTCGTTGATCTGTAGGATCACTGGCAAGATCACCTGCTGCATCCCGAGTAAAACGGACCCATCTTGGAAGTGGAGGATCCTGAGAAGGTGGGGGAGGATTGCCATCCTCACTTTCATCATCTGAAGAAGAAATGTTTTCAAAAGTAGAAGAGATAGGAAGAGGTGGCACATCTGCCGGACTAGGTTCGCAGGCTGATTTATTTTCATCAAATTTTACATCTCTTCTAATGATAACTTTTTTGGACTTAAATGGAATAAGTCTATAAACTTTTACATCTTCAGAATATCCAACAAAAGTACATTTCTCACTCTTAGCTTCTAAAGCTTTATGCTTTTCATCTGGGATATGGGCCCATGCTTCACTTCCAAAAATACGAAAGTGACTTACATCTGGTTTAATGGAACTCCAAGCTTCTTCTGGAGTGATATTCTTTAGAACCTTAGTAGGAGTGCGATTTATTATATAATTTGCACAATTAATTGCTTCGGCCCAAAAACTAAGACTAAGTCCTTTAGATTGCAGCATACAAATAGCCATTTCCTTTAAGGTGCGATTTTTCCTTTCAGCTACACCATTTTGTTGTGGAGTGTATGGAACAGTATGTTGCATTTGAATTCCATTTTCGGTGCAAAAGTTGATGAATGTGTTTTTAACATATTCGCCACCATTATCAGTTCCTAGCTTAAGAATTTGATGTCCATAGTTTTTTTCAACAAAGGCTTTGAAGGCCAAAAAAGTGTTAAATACTTCGCTCTTGAGTTTTAAGAAATATACCCAAGTGCCTCTGGAGAAATCATCAATGAAAGTTAAGAAATACTTGCAGCTAGAGAATGAAGCAACAGGAAGTGGACCACATAAATCACTGTGCACAAGCTGTAAAGGGGCTGAGGCGTGCCAAGAGGCACGTTTTTCAAAACTGTCCCGATGATGTTTTCTGAGTACACATATGGAACAAACACCATCTCTACAAGATACCATAGGAAGACCTGTCGCCATATTTTCTTTACATAGATGCTGAAGGGAGCGATAGTTTAAGTGACCAAATCGCTCATGCCAAAGTTTGCTCACTTC
>APFE030022374.1:126967-141473 GCA_000404065.3 Pinus taeda
AAGGGGTTCCTCACTGGAACAGATGCTCCGAACACAACAGAGCAGTCCTCTTGGCCCGAAAGCAGTCAGAAACAGTAGATCTAGGAAAGACAGCCGCATGCAGTTCTACTGGCTTCAGAGTTGGATCACCAACGAACGCGGCCCTCAAATAGCTTTGATTTGTAGGAATTTACAGGGTAAGTTCCTCAGAAATAACACCAAAAGGACATCGCTCACAACCAGATCTCAAATCAATACACCAGTAGACGTGGTTAAAACCCTCAGAGAGGGAAACAGTCCACGGCTTGCGCCAACATGGCTACTACAGGCAATTTATTAATAAAAGAATGAAAATTTACATAAGCTTCTCTCATAGACGGATTACCCGAACAATGACCCTCCATGCGCTTTAAATAGAACTCATGGACCAATCGGGTGTCAAGCCACGGATCAAGTGTCGGTAATACCAAGGAGAGAGTGAATCGTCGGATCACTAAATATCGTAACCGTCAGATTGCAAGTTACAAAATGTACAATGGTAAATAAACACACTTTACCTAACTCTATACTAGACCAAGTTGAACTTAACTATTTCCTATGTGTCAGAATATCCTAACAATTGGTTCTTATAAAGTTGATTTTTATTGTACATTTTCGTTTTGAGGCCCATTTTTTACCTCTAAATTTTCTAGTATACACTAGAGTGCCACGAGAAGCTTCTTTCACATAACGTCATAAAAAATATATCTATGACATTCTAATCTGTAATAAGGGAGACTCATAAAGTTTACTTTGGTCCTAGTCAAGTTTAAGACCAAATAACTAACACTATGACCATTACTTATTTTATGTTTAAACCTAATACATGTTATCAATATAACATGATCACAACCATTAACATAGTAAAAAGAAAAGTCTCAATTGATATGAAAATACCAAGGTATAGTTTAAAAGGTCCAATTTCCATAACCAATCCAAGAATGAGGAACAAGTAATCATTCGAGAGGGAAATATAAATCAATGCTTCATAAGTTAAGTGTAAAACTAAGATGGTGAGTGTAAAAATGAGGTGGTAATTGTAATGATTATTTGATGTGTTATTAATGAAAAATCCGTGTTTCCAGTACCAAGGATGATGTAAATAGTTGTTAGAAAAAATTATTGTTGGGTAAACATTGAATGTTACTTGGTTGAATTTTAGAGACATGTTACGAGGGAGGCCTAGGTGGACTTTAATCTTTTCAAAAGGCCAATCCAATCGTTGGCCCATAAGTCAGAGCTCATCTAGCATCACCATGATTTCCTTCTAACCTTAATTTATGCCCAAAAGTGTTCCCCTAACTAGAAGTTATATGTGCCAGTAGATATCTATGGTCTACATGTCACGCTTGACTCTTCCCCTAATATCCTCAAAATCTAAGATACATTTTGCAATGTCACATACAATATGTACATTAGGTAAAACTCCTACTCCACTATTATGCATTGCTCTACCTCAAGAATTTATTCCCAAATTTGAGTGGGGTGTGGCCCTTTTGTCTCGTTGCTAAGGCTCATGCTCTTAATTAAGCTCCATAGTTCATATGATAATAAGCTGCACCCCAAAGTGACCTCGCTCATTGTTGAGGCATGCTTAGTGGCCTTAGAATGCCAATTTCAAAACTAAGACGAGGTAGTTTGAAGCTAGGACAAAAGCAGGCACTAAGGAAGCTAAGAAAAAGTAATTGAAGGATAGTGAATGCCAATTATGTGGGGTTGGGGAAGTGAGTGAGGTGGAAAGAAAGAGAGGGTAACCTAGAAGCAAGATGGATAATTGAGTTTTGCACCAAATTTTCATGGCCCCTCCTAAGCCAAGCTTGAAATAAAAGACATGAAGAAAGAGGGGAGAACATAGATTACATATATGAGAGATACAATAATCAAAGAGGGGTGAGCAGAAGTTGAATGGAAGAGAGAAACCATGAAGGAGCCAACCTCTGAGCCCTATTGGAACAAATGGAAAGAGTGACATGAAATCTATGGCTAAGCTTGGCTCCAAATAGGAATATTAGACTAACAAAGGGAGACCACATTGATCAGGTGATTTATGCCCAAATTGTTATCTTCCCTACCATGAATTTCACAAATTAAACCATGCACCTATAAAGGCTAGTCATAGATTGTCATAACATAATCAAATTGAGAATTCAAAATTGTCTCATTTTCAAATAGTGTTTATGTTGTACACCCTTCACCTTCCTAAATGATGAATTTACATGTGACACTCGTCTTGACATTATAACCATAGCCTTTTCCTAACCCCTACACTTTCAAATCCATGGTTCAATATGAATGCCAAGTCATACAACATTAATCCTTGATTGTGCATTATCTCGATGTGCACATATATTGAAATCCTTCACCACCTTGTGCACATTCTCCTACATTAATGACATAGTGTGAGGGCTAGTCACTCTCCGTCATTTATTCTCATTAGGACATTGCCCATTCCCTCCCCACATGTCCCTTCCCTTATATCTGCTACCAGTAAGGAGATTATGCATCCCTAAACTATCAGGAGAAGATCATTTATGTAGGGAAAGGGAACAGATTACCGGGAAAGAGTATCCAACCCCTTTTGACTTTGATGTCTTAGGAACTAGAGCTTACAGAAAGCCCCGGCCCCGAGTATACGTCGTATGACATTTCTTGGTTGTTTGTGCCCTTACCTCGTCTCAATAATATAACAAATTCTTTTTTCTTTTGATATACTAGATAACCCCGGTCCTACCACCTCTTAAAAGTTATTATTGATAAATCATTTTCCATGTTATATTAATTTATCGTTAAAAAGCTTTGGTGCTAATTGTTTACAAATTAATGATAGTTGTGATCGATTAAATTTGAAAGAGCTACATTGATTTTAAATTGGAAGATGTATTTTTATTTAACATTTTTTTTTATAGAAGCTTGTAAATATAGTAATATTTTAATTGAGAAGAAAAATAAATGTATATTTTAAATTAATGTTATATTTTCAATATTTTATAGTAGTAAAATTTAATAAATTATTGAGAAAATAAGTTATAATTTAAATAGAAAATAATATTCATCATATATCTTAACTTTATGAGATTTTATTTATTTTAAAACTAAAAATAAAAACCATCAATGTCAAATTGTATTTTCTTGAATTTGGAGTTGCTAGAGTGTTTAAAATGATAGCATAAAGATTTAAACATAATATTAGGATTAAATATTTTAACATAATATTAGGATCAAATATTTTTATGGAAACTCATTTGGAAAGGATTTTTTATATATATTTATACGATGAGTAAGCATTACCACTTTTGTCTATATCTAAAATATATTATAATGATTCTTCCTTGTGAAATTCATATTTTCTCTAGATTTTATTAGAAAAGAGGAAATTATTCTAAATCTTGAAAAATTTGTTAAAAAGGGTTAATTTTATTCAAACACTATAAAAGGTTTGAAGAGAGCTTGTTTACATTTTAAGAATTTATAAATAGGATAGTTTAACATGATTGTATCCATTATTTATATGTAAGATAATATGTCATTTATTTCAACATTCCTTAGATCAATATAAATAAAAAGGTGATGTAAATTTCTCATCAAGACCACCAAGTATGTGGTTCTTATTGAAGATTTTGGTTTCTCCTTTTCTTTCTCAAACCATGAAAAGAATGTTTGATAGAGTGTATGTTAGAGCTTAATCCGTAATACATAGATATAACGATAACATAAGATATGTTACCTTCTCTATATATTACACAAGAAACTTACCTAGAATAAAGGTTTCACTCATAATCTTAACTTTGTAGATTATACATCTTATTCTTCTTAGACTTGGAATGAAACACAAGGAAAGAGATCTATGGAGCATTGTGAAATATTTGGCACTTAAAGTTTTTCCACACTAATGCCAATGTTTCTAGAAACAATGAGTGTTATAGATAAAGATATATAAAATTGAAGATCAAATAACAAATTGATGATAGAGCAAATTAAATAAATAAAACCACGATTCTCATTATTGTAATTCTAGTTTAGGTTTCTCATGATTATAATGTTATTTTATGTAGTGTTATACATAAACATAACCAATATCATACAATTACTTATATTAATGGAGCTCTTTTATCCTAAGTAAAATTGTTAACATAATTTTTTTGTGAAAAACAATATACATTATATTTATAAAGAGCTTGACAAAACCTAGACAATATTAGTGAATTGTTGAGATATTTTTACATTCTAACTATTAATTATGTATTTTTTACCTTAACTATTTACCACAATAACAAAGATGTTGTGAAAAATATAATAAGTGGTAAAGAGGGCAATGAATGTTCCCAAATAATAATAAAATATTAGACAATAGTGATATAACCCTATTATGTTTGATAACATGCTTGATTCTATAGAAATATAGAGTATGTGATCATGAAGAACATATATGACCTCATGTACTTGGGTTCGCTCAATGTCTATTATCTTCTCTTCAAAATTATCAATGTGTCACACATTTGTAGTGAATCTTGCTAAAATGTTTTTAATATAATTGTAATTTACACCTATAATCCATGATCAATTGTTTGTTTTTCTCAAAGCTAAGAGGGGAGAGAAAGATAACCAAGGAAATGAAATTGACATTATGGTTATTTTGGGATTTTGACACATTAAGTATGAGCATTAAATGTCATGTCAATTATTATATGGACAATGATAAATGATGCACATAACTCATGAATTCAGCTAGAGATTCTGAAAGATAAAAGTGTCTAAGCTTTTATTGGAAGCTTATATAAATTGACAAGATGTTGGATATGCCAATATAGTGATAAGACTGGCTCATCTATATAACTTAAATGGCTAGTAAAGACCTATAGGCATCAATCCATGAGAAGGATCAAAATGCTTACCTAATTATACATCTCACATTGCTCATATTAAAAAAAATCCTAAAAGTTAACTAAAATATAACTTTATTTTAAATTATAACTTATTATTATATTATAAAAAATTAATATATTAGTCAAACATATAAAAAAAAATTAAAACATATAACAATATTCCTAACCACTGAGATTCACACCTAATTTACCATGGAAATTCATAACTTGTAAATAACTTTCCTACAATACTATGGGTGAAGAACATGGTTTTATCAAGACCACATGCCTAATATTACATGTGTTGATATGTAATTATTTTAGTTAATTAATTTGAGATAATTCAATGAAAATAAAATAATTAATTTGAAAATAAATCGTAACTCTTAATTTGAGGAGGCATTTTCTTTGGGTGAGCTCTGCACCGACTGCGTCTGGCTAGGGTTCTGAAAGCGATCCCCACGGTAGCGCTGACAGCCCTGCGGAAAGGGACCAATGCGGCGCCAAATACCTCTGCATCATCACAGATCAGACGGGGAGCAAGTATTCGCCATGATCCCGCCTCAGGGGGGGCGTCATAGCCCTCCCCTTCCCGACACAAACCAAATGATGAGGTCATTTTTGGATCGATCGATCCGAATCTGCTCTACCAAGGGCAGCAGAAAAGCGACAGTAATAGTAATCCGCCTGAAGAACAAGATCTAAAGGAGGATAGCCCAAAGGTTACCTCCTCTACCTGTCGTCCAATAGCAAAGGAAAGACCGAGAATAGAGCTGCCTGGAGACATTATCGACAATAGAATCGAGTTTATGAAAGACCATGCAGTCATCGGAAAGTTCATAGGGTTTTGGCCGACTGAACGAGCTCTAAGGGGCTGGATCGCAGCCAAATGGAAGCCAAAGGGTGATGTCACTCTACAGCTAGGGGCGAAGGGTTTCTTCACCACCATCTTCTACTGCTTGGAAGACAAATACATGATCCTGGGAGGGGGGCCGTACTTCTTCAACTCGGCAGGTCTCTACCTCAGAGATTGGAAGCCCAGGTTCAACCCTGACAAAGAAGATCTAGCATGGGCTCCTGTCTGGATCAGGCTTTTTTCGCTCCCTGATGAATACTGGGAAGAACAATGCCTAATGAAGATCGACAATGGAGTTGGAAAATACATCAGGGTAGCTGAGGAAACAAAAAACCGTAAGTTCATTTCTTATGCTCGAATCTGTGTTTTCATTAGACTAAATGAAGCTCTTCCTGATTCAGTTACCCTAACCCATAGAGATGAGGAATGGATCCAGCCTCTCGACTATGAGCATGTTCCATTCAGGTGCAGAAGATGCCATGTGATAGGACATTTGTTTAGGGACTGCCCCCTCAATGCCAAAACTAGCGCTCCTGATTCCTCTGAAACCCCCTCCCAAGATGGCTTTACCAAAGTCACGAACAGAAAGCGCATGCACAAGAAGCCTCAAAATGGGCCAAAGCCCCAGTCATCTAAATCCCAAAATCACGCCTCCAAGAACAGCTATGAGTCCCTAGGCAATCTCTCAGATGATATGCCCCTTACTTCTGAAAAGCTTGGCCACCCACCCCTCCTCCTCCACCCCCCCTCCTCCTCCTCCATCCCCCCCCCCTCCTCCACCTCCCCGCCCCTTCCACCTCCCCCCTCCCCCTTCCAGTCACCCCTCCTCATCCAAAAACCCCATCATCATCCCAACAATTCTAAACAAGCATCAGGTAATTCCAGAGGAGTTTTTCAATGATATGGAGGTAGATGGGAAACTGAAGGCCCCGCACAACTTGGAAATTCCCCAGGAAGTTACCAATCAGGCGCAAAACATGGAAGAAGAACCAGAGAGCATAGATCTACATGGTCTAGACATCATCGAACTAGAGCTGTACTGCCAAAAGCAAGCGTATGAGAAAATCTCCGATTCTGATATAGACAATCTAGAAGTGGTCATCTCCAGAGCGTTTCATCAACACCAGCTTGGCATTCAATCAGGAGGCACCTCGGGCGGCAATTAGCGACCAAAGGACACTAAGAAAAGAGGAAGGAAGACTGATCTCCAGAGAACAATAGAGATTGGAAAAATCCTGGTAGACTCAGGCAGATATGCGAAGTTGACGAAGTACTACAGCCCCACCCAAAACAGTTAAAATATGAAGCTTGTATCATGGAATGTAAGAGGGCTTAACAGCCCAGGAAAATCTAGAATGTTAAAAAATATGATCAAGTTGGAAAAACCCCAGATGTGTTTCCTCCAGGAGACGAAATGTAACAACGACAGGCTGGGCAGCATTCTATCAAAAATCTGGCCAGGATGTAGATCAGTAGCCGTGGATGCCACAGGAGCCTCGGGAGGTCTAGCCATTGCATGGAACCCCCAAACCATCTCGTTCACAGACTTCCATGCAACTCATCATCTTATTCAAGCGGCCTTCCACTTTCTTGGTACCAACATCCATGGGAACATATCAAATGTCTACTTTCCGCAGGATGCAAGAAGTAAAAAGACGCTCCTTGATACCATTGAAGAGCTCAATAGAAATAGACAGTATCCACTCTGGATCGCTGCAGGGGACTTCAACATGATAACCAAGATGGAGGACAAGGTAAGAGGTAGATCCCGATTGGAGCCTGAGGTGACTCACTTTAAGGACTTCATTCAAAATGCCTCTCTCATAGATATGCCATTCTATAATGGAACTTTCACCTGGAGCAACCGTAGAGGAGGCAAATCCGAGATCGCCTCAAAACTTGATCGCTTCCTGATCTCGGATAACGCGGTCCATCTAGGAGGCGATCTTACAGCAGAAATTTTGGCTCACTCAGGATCGGACCACTGGCCAATAGCTCTCCATTGCCAGAGGCCAAGGGATAAAACCAAAAGACCCTTCAAGTTTGAGGCATTCTGGTTAACGTATCCAGCATTCAAGGACTTCATCAGAAATACCTGGGCCTCCTTCATTCCCCCAGAAGGCTCCAAAATGTTCCAGCTTCAGCAAAAACTCCGTTTTTTAAAGAGTCACATAAAACGATGGAATCGAGAAACCTTCGGCAACATATTTGAAGCCCAAAAGGAGCTCAATAGGGAGCTGAAGGATCTCCATCTGGAGGTCATCAATTCTGGACATACAGAAGCCACCTTAGACAGGGAACGACATATAACAAACCAGATTGAAGAAAGAAGGAAGCAAGAGGAAATCTACTGGAGACAAAAATCTCGGATACAATGGTTAAAGGAAGGGGAGCGCAATATCAAATTCTTCCACCGAACTACAGTACAGAGGAGGATGCACAATCAAATTCCCTTCATCCTTAACCATGATAGGGTAAAAGTTGAAGAGCATGAGCAAATAGAAGAGGTCCTTCTCAATCATTTTCAGCAGGTTCACCGAGAGCAAGAGGAAGACCGGCAAAGAGCGATCGAAAGAATAACCAGCAACATCCCCAAATTGGTAACTGCACAGCACAACGAAATTCTCATGAGCCCAATTCAAGCACAGGAGGTTAATGAAGCGATGGCGCAACTCAAGGAAGGTAAGGCCCCTGGACCCGACGGGTTCACTACCACGTTCTTCCATGCTTTTTGGGATATGATCAAAGGGGAGGTCTGGCAGGTCGTCAAGGAGTCCAGGGCTTTACGCTGGCTGCTCCCGTCCCTTAATTCCACTTTCATTACCCTAATCCCCAAATAAGAGAACTCCATAACCCCTGAGAAGTTCAGACCCATTGCCCTCTGCAATGTCCTCTACAAAGTCATCTCCAAGGTCATAGCCAACAGATTAAAACCCCTTCTACCCATGATCATCTCGCCGGAGCAATCAGGCTATGTCGAGGGGAGACAAATCATGGATGGCATCATACTCACGCATGAAATCATCCACTCTCTTAAACTTTCCAAGCAAGCCGGTATGTTACTTAAGCTGGACCTATCCAAAGCTTTCGACAAGCTCAGTTGGGCATACATCCAAAATATGTTGAAAGCTTTCAGATTTTGCCACTCCTCGGTTCGATGGATCATGAGTCTCATCTCCTCTTCTCATTTCTCCATTCTTGTCAATGGTCTTCCCTCCCGCCCCTTCAAACCAACCAGAGGCATCAGACAAGGGGACCCCCTCTCCCCCTTCCTCTTTGTCATTATGGCAGAAGGTCTGGGCAGGCACATCAAGCAGGCTCTCCTTTCTAACAAGCTAAAAGGTATCTCCATTCATAACACCCCAGCCTCCTCCCATCAACAATTTGTCGATGACACTATGCTCTATGGATACCCCTCCGCGCAGGAAGCATCTCGACTGAAATCCCTGCTCAAGGATTTTTCAGAAGCTTTGGGCACTCATGTCAACAGCTCCAAATCCCAAATCTTCTTCTTCCACACTCCTCCGCCGGTTAAATTTGCCATCACCCGCATTCTGGGCTTCTAAGCAGCTTCCCTCCCCTCCACCTACCTGGGAGCTCCCCTCACAGCCTCGGCCATTAAGCAACCCGCCTGGCGTGTTCTCTTGGAGAAGTTTGAATCTAAGCTCAACCTCTAGACTTACCGCTCCCTCAATCTGGCCAGTCGCGTAGTGTTAATCAAATCCATCCTTCAAGCCATGCCTCTCTACCTTTTCTCTATCCTTGCAGCTCCAAAATGGGTTCTGAAGAGATTAAGGAACCTTCAAAGAGATTTTCTGTGGGGAAGCTCTGCAACTCATCGCAAATGGGCTTTAGTGAAGTGGGAAACTATGTGTAGGCCTAAAAGTAAAGGGGGCATAGGAATAAGAGATCCCGAGAGCAGTAACACCATCATGAATGCCAAGATCTGGTGGCAATGGTTAACCAATCCAGACAAATTATGGGCCAGCATTTGGACAGCCAAATACACCAACAACAGCCCCCAGGATGAGCTCATCAGATACATGCCCACCAACAATGGCTCACTAATCTGGAACGCAGCCAAGCAACATCACCAGCTCATCCAGAAGCATAGCTTCTGGGAAATACGGAATGGTCAGAGTGCTCGATTTTGGATGGATGCTTGGAACCAACAGCCCAAACTTTCCAACGTCCTTTCCCCAAGGTTAATCTCGGACAGACAGGAGTAGCAGCAGGCGACGGTCCATCAATTTTGGGAGCCGGACATGGTAAATGGTTTCAGACAATGGCGCCTGAGCAACCAAATAACCACAAATGCCAGCGTGCAGGAGGAAACAGCACTGGAAGAAGAGTTGAAAAAAAGAAGCATCAGAATGGAGAATAGTGAAGACATTCTTAGATGGGGATACCTTCCCAAAGGAACATACTCAACGTCTGAAGCATACAATCTCATAAGTGATCCCGCTATCAGACAGGACCCTCTATGGGACCGAATTTGGAGCTTTAAGGCCTGGCCGAAGATTTCACATTTCCTATGGATGGTTGGACATAAAAAAATTCTCACTTGGGACAAACTAAGGAGGCGCAACTTCCATGGACCCTCAATTTGCCACAACCGCTTCAAAAATGAAGAAACACTACAGCACCTTCTGGACACATGCCCAATAGCCAGCAAGCTATGGGATTAGGTAGGCTTCAAATGCCAGCGACGATGTAAAGGACCGGGAGACATCATCGACACCATCAGACACTGGCCAAAAAGTCCCTATGATTGTGAGATCCTTAACTACATGTGGAACATTATTCCAGGCATCGTAACTTGGAACATATGGAAAGAAAGGAACAGGCAAATCTTCAAAAACCAAAGCTCGTCCACAGAAGAAATATGGAATAGAGTGCATAGCAACCTCAAAGAGACAATGCTTCTGAAATCATGGGCTAAAGAAGACCTCCCCACCAAGGACAGAGAACAAAACATCCTGGACAACTGGAAGCTAGAGCTGCCTCAAGGAAGTGCTACCCAAAGGACAACTAAAAGAAATGACAAGGAGGACAGAAAATGGATTGCTCCACGTGCCAACTCTTACAAACTAAACTTTGATGGAGCATCTAAAGGCAACCCAGGGCCAGCAGGTTACGGAGGTATCATTCGTAATCATAAAGGCAACACCATTCAGATTTATTTTGGGAATATAGGATGAGACACCAACAACTTAGCGGAACTGGAGGGTCTCTGGCAAGGGCTCCTAGAGGCCAAGCGTCAGAATCTGCAACCTCTCATAGTGGAAGGAGATTCCCAAATCATCATTGGCATGGTCACCCGCATTCACAATGGCTCTCAAACCAGAAAAGTAGCTGACAGTTGAAGGCTAGAAGCCAGGCTACACAACATCGCTCAAGAGTTGCACAACCACAGAGCCCTCTCCTTTCACCACTCCAGAAGAGAAGGGAACAAGGTGGCTGATCTCCTAGCTAATATTGGGGTTGAAAATCACCATCCTTTCCAAGCAGGAAACTTGGACATCATCCCCAGCTCCCAACAGATTCAGGAATGTAAGAATCTCCTTCAAAGTGACACTGACTCCCCGGATGCGGGTGACAGCAGGCCTCGGTGGGCTGAGCCACATGGCTCACATGTGACGCCCCATGCGGATTAATTCACTCAGTACCTCGGCCGTCATAGGAATAATTGGGCGGGCTGGTAGTTCAGAGCATTCAATGAAAACTCGGATGACAGGATGGCGGATTTTGGATGGGGTTCAGAACATTGGAAGGCCATTAAATATCTGGCCGGGGACTGCAACAGGCCATTGTCACCCGAAATTCACTGTTACGCTGGTGCTTTGGGGCCGGAAGCTCTGCTGAGAAGGAAAGCCTGTTGCTGGCCGAGGAGCACGCCATCACAGGCTGCCCTCTGGGTCGGCTCTCAGACTTTCAGTAGTGCCACAGATAGGAGAGAAACAATCTCAGAGGTTCGGGAGACAAACTCTGAAGGCGGGAGGGCACTGTCTGAAGCATTAGAGGTCAATAAAAAGGAGGATGCAGCGAAATTGGAGTCTAGGGTAGCCGACTCAGAGGAGAAGGAGGAGAACGGGGAAGCTCTGGGGAAGGCCACAGTGGAACATCAAGACAATTCGCAGGTGGTGGAGGAGTTCGAGAAATTGGGGCGAAAATTTCTGGATTTGGGGAGGCTACGTAACCCGCTCCAGGCAAATTCAGGAGGAAACATACCGTCCATGGCAAGGCTACGTAACCGGCAGCCCAGTAGGAGGGGTTCTGGTCGGGGCTCGAGTCGGGGGCGTGGACGTGGCGGAGCAGAAAGAGAGCACCACCATTGTTGCTGTTGCGACTGCCATCATCGGGCAGGGGTCACGCCACTTCATGCTGAGCAATACGTGGAAGTCAGCGGGGCAAACATTCAGGGGCCAGCCCTCCCGGCGTTCGGTTCTATGGTCTTCACCCTGGGTAAGGCAGGGGACAAGCAAGGAGTTAGAGCGCACGTCTCTGTGCTCTTCACGCAAATCCCGGAGGAGGCGAAAGAGGAAGCACCTCCAGGAGGGGAAGATCCTCCCCCGGAAAACCCTGGTCATGCAGACCCTTTGCCACCAAGCGGGGCCAGTACCTCAGGGAAGGCAGTCATGACCAACCCTGCTACCTCCCAGACAGAGAAGGTTCCAGACGCCGCCAAGTGCGCGGCCATGTGGGAGGGCATTCCTGAGGACGAGTAACCCTCCAGTGCGAGCTCCAGCCGTGGCCAACCTCACCCAGCTCAGGTCCAATTATCTATTTACTGTTGCTTATCTCGTTCGGGTTAGATTTCGGTCTGTTTTTATGTAGACTTTGATATATATCCAGTCTTTTTAGTCATAGTTACTGTCAATGCATCGGTTAGTAGCAGTCCCAAGTAGATTAGTCAAGACAGCCCCTGCGTGGGTGGGATCACCTATTAGTAACCGAGATGGAGGAGTCTGTTTTGTCATTTTGGATCAGTTTTGTGCCTCAGTAGGCCTTTCAAAGGCATCAGGAAATCTTGAGGAATGCTACCCCTGCGTGGGAGCTTTTGGGTCGATCTGTTCCATCCATGGCACCTCTGGTGGCCAAGGAAATACAGTTAAGTCCAGCTACTATGCTTGTAAATTTCCACTTGTACATATAATATAAATTTAGACAGTTTACCGAGAAAAAAAAAAAACTCTTAATTTGAGGATATTATTATACATATTATAAGATATTCTATGGAGACTAAATATCTACCATTCACCTAATAATTATTAATAACTAAATTAAAATTCTGGAAAGACTATTCTTAATGTTTATGAGCATAATTATATATTAATGAACTTTGTACTATATTTTATAAAAAATAAATGAGAACCAATAAAAAATGAGATCACAATCTCTATATATAACATTAAACTTATTAGAAATATAAATGAGTCTAAACTATGCTCAAAATTTGTCCAATCAAATATCTTAACATTGTTACCATTTAGTTTACTTGATGCAAATAGAACTCAGTTAAAAAAGAAGATGATAATTATGTACCTAGTGAATGTTTTAAATTCTTTTTAATTGGATTTATTGAAAAAGTAATCATATATTTTAAAAATTTTAAAATTACTATAGATTTTAATAATAGTTTAAAATTTTAGTCATATATTTTAAATCAAGGTGAAGTCTTCTAATAATTATATGTACCCTATTTAAGAGCTCTCCTATTACCTTATTTGACCCATTTATTGCGATGGAAAATATGAAGTCATGTTTATTTACTTAACTAAATTATGTTGTTTCTAGTAATATATACGTCGTCAAAAAGTAATCAATACGGTCGAAATATATGATATACATTTTTCCCTGGAATTTAAAAACAAATTAATTCATGTGTCTTATAAAAATAGTTTATTTTTCAAAGATTAGGGATTAAAATGATGGTAGTCCTAAAAGGTTAAACGATAAAATTGTTATTTTTTCTTTATTGTTTGAATGCGCATTACTTTTAATTCATGTGTCTTATAAGAATAGTTTATTTTTCAAAGATTAGGGATTAAAATGATGGTAATCCTATGTATATTTACTTCTCGTAAAAGGCAGTATTGTCTTACTGCCCAAATGTATATTTACTTTGCTTATACAAAAAAGCATCATCATGAATAAATTGAACATATGTATATCATATTTTCTAGGATAGTTATGTAACAAGCAACCACTTTTAAAATAAAATACTGAACATTGGCATATAATAATTTTTAGTTTGTAATTTAATTTGAATTATTTATTTTATTATTTTGGTTGTATTATTAGTTTCATTTTAGTTAATACGAATATTATTTAGTTTTTTTAAGTTGTTTTTGTTTTAAGTGTGGTTTAGTTATTATTTTAGTTATTTTAATTATTTTTAATTTTGTTAATTTTTTTTTTTAATAATTATCTTTTATTGTATTTTTTATAATAATTATTTGTAACAAATTAGTTTAATTAACTTCATAATTTTATTTGATTTTTATTTATTATTACTTTTTGGTTTGTAGTTTACTAAAATTAAATGTTTTTATTTATTTATTTTTTTAATTTGTAGTTTATTTGAATTATAGTTTTTACTTTACTTTTACTATTTTATTAATTTCATTCTATTTTAGTGAATATGATTATAATTTACTTAAATACATTTTTAGTTTTAAATGTAGTTTAGTTATTACTTTGGTTTTACTTAAATACATTTTTAATTTTAAATGTAGTTTAGTTATTACTTTGGTTTTAGTTATTGATT
>APFE030022374.1:142287-181542 GCA_000404065.3 Pinus taeda
TAGTGTTAAAAAATTGGAAGTGAAAATAATGAATTAATATTATTTACTTTGTATATATATATTACTTATTACTTGTTATAAATAATAAGTGATTTTAAAATTTTGATAGTTTTTAAATTCTTCTCATAAAACTATTTTAAATTTATTTAGAAAAAATCATTAATAGTAGCGAAACATCCCAAAAAGAAATATTAAAACAGTACACATATACGTACACACATACATCCAAAAGGCGAGCCATATTTCCCATGCTATCGGGCCATAAATGAACGGCGGGTGTATATGCCCACCGTTCCATTTCGGCCTTAGCAAAATTGAATGATAGACATATACACCGGCCGTTCATTTATAACCCAATAACATGAGATTTATTCACAACCCATCTAAAATCATAGAAATTATTAAAACAATACACACATCATTACCTATCCATTTGAGATAATGACTTTGAGTAGAATAAGTTGAGTAGCAGTGGCTTTGGATAGAGAGGAAGAACCTGGGCATAGTCAACCCAACAACTTATTTAGAACCCTATCTTGGAGTACCCTCGACTCTCGCCTCGACATCCACACACAAAAAGAGTGGAGTGCCCTCGACACTCGCCTCGACATCCACACACAAAAAGAGTGGTGCCAGTGGTAGAGTACGATCTTTATATAAAGAAGTGAAGACGTGGACAAAATATTATGTTTTTTTCTAAATCCTTCTTTTGTTTTCTTAAAAAGTCTATATAAAATTGTATTCAATGGTTAAAACTTTTGCTATTAAGAGTTTTTAATTTAAATTAAGATAAGTTAAAATTGTGTTTTAGAAAAAAGACAATAAATTTAAGGAAACATAAATTTATTTAATTTTGAATTAATTTAATAAAGAAAAAAATCGTAGGAACTCAAACATGGTGTCACAACCCTATATAATACTTATTTATACCCGGATAAAAAAAAAATTGATTGCTATCTTTACACATAACGAAAGGTAAATATAAATTAACACACTTTACTGATATAGGTTATCCTTACGCATGTCAAATGGTGTTTATTAACTTGGAGACCCATTTAATAGTCGATTGACCATTATATAGTTAACATTATATCAGTTCATAAGGTATTACCCTAACCTTACAACGAAGGCAGAGTTTTAATTCTATATAGATGACCCTCGTAACATTTGATGCGGCGTAGGAATCGATGATGCCAGCAATCCTATGCAGTCATCGGACACTTAACTATTGAACTATTAATTCTCCTTAACGGAGAGGTCGACAGCTGGTCCGTCTCTGGATTTTTCTACCCAAACTGGACTATGATCTCTGGAATACTGTAAGTGATATTAAATGTCGCAGACAGCCGTGATCTCCTCGGGATCACTTGTAAGATCCACGACGGAGATTTCCAAACCTTAATCGGACGGCTAAAGACCGATTGCCAACTATCAATGGCTTTAGGGTTCTGTGTTATATGTTTGGCAACTCATTTTTCCGCGGTTATTTTTTCATTTCGACTATGGCTACTCGTCTTCAAACATTCGTCGCCGGCTTCGATAGTGGATCTCTGGGTCACTGTTGCGCCCCAGAGACAGCGAACACCTTTGGTGCTCCGTTCTGAACCCAAACATTTATAGGTATCCTTTTTCCTTTGTTCCAATATTAGATAAGGAATTTCACAGAGTTTTGATGGACTTTCTCTCCGCTTATTCTCATTTATGTTGGTTATTCTTGTTGATAGGGGTCCGAGGGAATTACTGCGACCATCGTTTAATCTCCATGAACGGTTTCATTAGGTAAGCCTGTGGCCCTTAGCTTAGGGTTTTCATATACGGTTGATGTTGAGTTATATGATGATTCCTCCCCTTTCCTGTCAGGTGATTTTCACCACTCTCTGATGGAAAGATGAATCCTTGTGACTTTTACTTGCCTGAGGCGCCACTCGTAGCCCGAAGCCAGGGTTCTGGCCTTGAAGGTCCTCATAGTGGCAGTAGTATTTCCGTGCCTGGAACGGAACTCAGAGACTGCTGTCACTAAATTCGAGATGTATTATTTCAATGTTTGTTTTCTTGGATTGACATTCTATTCTCAATATTGTAAGGATGGTTTAATCGACGAACCGTTGTGTATGGCTCAGCTGGTTACGTCGTGAACATTTGGCATGTATATACTGTATTTAATTTGTTGTTAAATGCATAGGACAATTATGACTCTGTTACCAAGCATATATGAAGTTTATGTTTTCTCCAGTTCTGTAAAGTACTATGATTTTCAGTTTACCTTTGTGATTCCGAAAGACTCGGCAAGGTTTATTAATCTATTGTTTTTACATGGTTCTGCTCTGGAAATTTATATTTATTGATGTGCCGCTGTAACCCTAGAGTTAGTCTATGCATGATGATATGGTTGTTCGCTACAACAGGGACAGATATTATTTCGTCGTTTGCTGTTGTTCATGTATATAATGTTCAGATGCGACTCTTTGATGGTCTCGGCACCGGAATTACCGGCTGTGCCTTGACCGTCCTTACTCTCATGGGTCTCGTCCGTTGATAGGGTCACCTGTAAGTTTTTTTGACTATAGAAAGAAGCATAACTATAGTATACAAATTTTCTCTTTATTTCAGGTAGTTGACTTAATGTTACATGGTTTACATCCACATATTCCTGAAACGTTTTCAAGGTTTTTATTATTCGTAACCTCGTATTTTATTATTGTTATACTTGCATGAATTTGTCCCTTACGAGGGCTTAGATAGTTTCCAGGTTGCTATAAATTATTGCTATTGGCACGGTTGCTCTGTCTTTCCTTTGCTACAGAGGATTATGACTTTTATACCACCGTGTCTCGGTTGGTTTGACAACTGCGTGCAGACCATACGCACACTAGTTCTACCGTCCTTTGTCATTATATATATATATACTATATATAATAATATATATACTATATATAATATATATAATAATAATATATATATATATATATGGTTTATATTATTTCTTGCACATATTGTCTTTTCCTACTTGTCATTATATCACTGTTATGCCCATAATAATATGTCATCCCTTTCCGTATAGGGTATGATTTATAAAAATTAGTTTCTTGAAACTCGGATACTGCTGAGACCCAACCGAGTTCATGCAGTACTCCACTCAGATTTTATTTAGTGTTTTAATGAGTTTCGCCTGTACATTTAATTTGTTCCTGTATCTTGGCATTGTATACTTGTTTTCTTTTAACAGGTTGAGACTATCTTTCAGATTATCCTAGACCCTAACTTACAGTCTAGATAGTATCTTTAAGAACATGAATATATCTTAGACCATACAACAGTAACTGTACTTACCTGTACTGCTACTGTTACAGTCTTCAGTACCTCTCCAGAATAGAGGGAATTACTTTGTTTCTTGTTCTCCTCCAAACCATGAGATTAGTCCACCATACTAAATGTCCCCCCAAGCTCTTTTGCCAGACCGTTGTCTTCAGCAAAGATATTGCACCACTTGTGCCTATGCTATCTGGTCCTTACCAGACTTAGCACCCTCTTTTCTTCTTTTCTTTTGCCTTCTCTCCCCGTTTGTTCCTTAACAACCCAGGTCCTTTTCCTTTTTCCCTTTTCTATGGAAATAGGAAAAACAGTTAGGGTTTTTTCCCTGTTAGCAACTGTTTATTATCAGGCAAGAAAAGAGGATAACTTCCTCATAGAAAGTTATTATGTGTAATTACTCAATTTGTACTCAATTTTTGAATTAATAATATTCAAATCATTTTTCACAAAAAGATAATAATCTCTGTTCCATATTTACTTACAATGGTAAAACAAAAGATTTATTCCCATAAATTATCCGGTCATTACATCTCCTCCCCCTGAGATTGGACACCGTCTCGGTGTCTTCTAGCCCCGAACAGAGCTGGATAAGTTCTTCTCATTACCTCTTCATCCTCCCAAGTGGCCTCCTCAGGTCCATAATGTCGCCATTGTATCTTAACTTGGGTAATAACTCGTTTCCGCAGCTGCACTTCTCTCCGATCGAGGATGTTCAGAGGTTCGACCAGAACCTCTCCTTCCGGTTCGACCTGCATTGCACAATTCCTTAAGTTAGTTTTCCTTCAGCACTAATTTTTAACAGGTTTATTGTAATAGTAACTCCCACCTGAATATCCTGCCATAGGATTACATGCTTAGGGTCATAGACATATTTCTTTAGTACTGAGACATGGAACACGTTGTGGACCTGAATGTGACTTGGCAAGGCAAGCTGGTAAGCCACTGGTCCAATCCTGGCCAAAACTTGAAAGGGTCCACAGTATCGGGGTGCCAATTTGGCACACCCAATCCACTGTAAGGTACTTCTTTTAGCTTGAATTCTGATATAAACATGGTCCCCAACTTGGTACTCCTTGAACCTTCTTTTCCGATCAGCAAAATTTTTCTGTCTATCTTGAGCAGCTTTCAAATTAACGCACACTCTTTTCACCATGTCTTCCATTTCTTTAAGCATCTCAGGTCCTAAACTCAGTTTATCTTCAAGTCCTCCCCAGCTAGAGGGTGTACGGAATTTTCGACCATACATGACCTCAAATGGGCTCATTTGCGTAGAGGTGTGATACACATTGTTATACATGAATTCCACCAGATGTAAATACTCTTCCCATAGTGTGGGTTGTTGCATAACATAAGCCCTTAACATGTCTTCCACCACTTGGTTCACTCGTTCCGTTTGTCCATCAGTCTGAGGATGGTATGCTGTGCTGAAATTTAATTGGGTTCCTAAATGAGCGAATAGTGTTTTCCAAAAGGCTGATGTGAACTTCACATCACGAGCGGAAATTATTGTTTTCGGGAGCCCATGTAACTTAAACACATGCTGCATAAAAATATGAGCAATCTGTACAGATTTATACATGGATTGTACAGGTATAAAATGCGCAGCTTTACTCAACTTGTCTACTAGCACCATAATGGAATCGTTGTTTCTTTTTGTCTTAGGAAAACCTCTGATAAAATCCATGGAAATGGTCTCCCATTTCCATTCTGGGATAGGTAATGGTTGTAGCAATCCTGCTGGATGCTGGTGCTCCGCTTTAATCTGCTGGCATTCTAAACATCGTGCCAATTACTCGGCAATGTTCTTCTTCATTCCTGGCCAAAAGTAATCTTTTCGGATTGGAGTAATCATTTTCTAGTATCCCGGGTGTCCCACATAATGGCTGATATGGAATTCATCCATAATCAGATTTTTAATTCTGTCTTGGTTGGGTACATATAACCTTTGTTTGAAATATATCATTCCAGCATCATCTAACTCATATTCTTGGTGGTCTGCAGCGTTGACGGATTGTTGTATTTGCAGTTTTAGCTGCTGATATTCAGTATCTTGATTTGAGGCTTCCTTCACCATCTCCAAGAAGGGACTCTTCCACCCACTAATGGAAATTTCATACAAATGTTGTATTTTCCGACTTAAGGCATCTGCCACTCGGTTTTCTTTTCCTTACAGATGTTTTATCTCAAAATCAAAGCCACTTAATAAATCCACCCACCGTGCTTGTCTAGCGTTTAAGGTGGGTTGGCTGAAATAGTTGTTTAAACTATGATGGTCGGTAAGCAACAAGAATTTCTTGCCCACAAGATAATGCCACCACATTTTTAAGGCAAGAATGACGGTAGCCAATTCCAAATCATAAGCAGAGTATTTTTGTTCATGCTCTTTTAATTTTCGAGACTCATATGCAATCACTTTGCCTTCTTGCATTAAGACTCCACCTACTCCTTCTTTGCTTGCGTACGTACATACTACGTAATCTTTTTCAGGATCGGCTATACTCAAAATAAGTGCTGTAGTGAGTAGGTGTTTCAATTGTTCAAAACTTTTCTGGCAGCTTGTGGTCCAATGAAATGCTTTTCCCTTTTTTTGCAATGAGGTAATGGGAAATGCTACTCTAGAAAAGCCTTCTACAAACCTCCTATAATATCCAGCCAATCCCATGAAGGATCGAACATCTGCCACATCTTTCGGTACAGGCCACTCCATTATGGACTTTATATTTTCCGGGTCCACTGCGATCCCATCCTTCGTAATTACATGACCCAAATATTGGATTTCTTCTTTAAAGAAATCACACTTACTAAACTTTGCGTATAGCTGATGTTCTCGAAGTGTCTGTAACACCATTCTAAGATGTTCATGATGTTCTTCCTTGGTGCGAGAATATATTAATATATCATCAATAAATATCAGCACAAATCTGTCCAAATAACGATGGAAAATACTGTTCATTAAACACATGAAAGTTGCAGGGCCATTGGTTAGTCCGAACAGCAAGACCACAAATTCGTAATGACCATATCTTGTTCTAAAAGCTGTTTTAGCGATATCTTCTTCTTTAATTCGGATCTGATGGTAACCTAATCGCAGATCAATCTTAGAGAACATCGTCGCACCTTTCACTTGATCAAATAGTTCATCGATCTGAGGTAAAGGATATTTATTCTTAATGGTCAACTTATTTAACTGTCGGTAATCCATGCAAATCCGGAGGGTTCCATCCTTTTTCTTGACAAATAGTACTGGGGCTCCCCATGGGGACACGCTAGGACGTATGTAATCTTTGTCTAATAATTCATGCAACTGCATTTTTAATTCTGTCAGTTCGGGTACACTCATTCTATAGGGTGCCCGTGACACTGGTGCTGCTCCCGGAACCAACTCAATGGTAAAATCTATGTTTCTTCTTCGTGTTAACCCAGGAATTTCTTCTGGAAACACATCTGTGAATTCTTGGATTACAGGGATATTGTTCAGAATAGCTGTTTTATCCTTAGAATTTGCATAACCCACCTGGATGGCATAGACCTGGCACCCTTTCCAAATACATTTTACGAGCTGGTTTGCTGTTATTGGTCAAACTTGCATAGGTCGTTTAATTCCTTGCATTTCTTTCCTGATTCCATGATGATCTCTAAAGTAGATAACCTTGGTTTTACAATCCACTAATGACCAATGTTTTTCCAGCCAGTCCATACCAATTAGAATATCATAGGAGCCAAGGGGAAGCACGTTTAAGTCAACCTTTACTAGCTGTCCAGCTATAGTGAAGGAGCAGTCCTTAATTTTAGCTGTCACATGTCTTTTGGCTCCTGTAGCTAATTGTACCAGCCATGGGTTTTTAAACTTAACAGATTGTAAATTACAACATTCTACTACCTTTGGGCTTACATAACTTAGTGTAGCCCCAGGATCAATTAAAATAGATACAGTAAGGTCTGAAATGTTACCTTCAAATTCGACCATGGTTGGCTGATATTCCGCCTGACGATCTTCTAAAGCCGCATTAATCCTGGGTACACTGTGTCCTATCTCGCCGACTATTGAGGCCTCGTGAATTTGGGATAATTGTTCAGTCCCCTTTCGCTGTGGACAGTTTTTGATGTAATGGGGTCCCCCACAACCACAGCATTGCACCGGGGGTCTTATTGTCCCTTCATTGTCCAATCGTGCATGTTGTTCGCTGACTTTAGACTCATTGGTAGGCCTAAATTTGGATGTGGTTCTTGCTGTAGTTCTGCTGTTTAGTCCCTTGCCATTTCCCTTACTTCCACTGCTACGATTTCCTTTGTTGTATCCTATTGACTTAAAGCTCTTTTTCTCATTCCATTTTCTACCAGCAGCTTCCCCTTTTTGCTTGCTTCGTTGATAACAGATTCTGGCCTTACGAATTACCTCGTCCATTGATTTTGGATTATCAAATTCAATCCTTTCTGGCATGTAGGGCGGTAAGCTGCTAACAAATCTCTGTACCTTTGCTTTTTCCTCCCTTATATATGGCACATAGCGGAGTAAGGAAGTAAAACGGGTGATAAACTCGTCCATAATCTGGTGCCCCAAACGCAGATCGTGGAACTCTCTTGCCTTTTCATCGTAGAAGCGTTCAGTTAAATACCTCTCCTTAAAATATCTTTGAAAGTTATCCCAAGTAATAGTCTGCTCAGTAACTCCTTTTACAATTTTCACTTCCTCCCACCATAAGGTGGCCTTTCCCTGTAGCTGAAAGATAACCAATCGTGCTTTAAGATTGTGGTCATATTCATAGAGCTGGAAATACTTATCCATATTGATTAGCCATGCTTCAACTACTTCTTCTTGTTCCCCGTCAAAATGTGGTGGTTTAATTTTGCGAAATTCCCCTTGTAGTTCCACCCTTTGTCTTTTCGAAGTTTGTTGTTCAATTACATTATCGGAACGTTCCTCTTGTTCCTCTGATACTTCAGGGGGTATATGGTGGTTCTGTTCTTCAGACATCCTCGGCTGCTCTGTGCTAGGATTAAATGGTGGTTGATTCTATCGATTAGACAAACTCTTCAGAATTCTTTCTTGTTCCATCGTAAGTCTGGCATTGTCTTCCCGTAGTCTTGCCATCTCATTTTTAAGTTCCTGTACTGTTTCCAGAATGGCTTGATTCGTAACTCTGGCCTCTTCCCCAAGTTGTAACCACAGTTCAGGATTATTTTCGAGGCCAGGTGCCCCTTGTCCCATCACAGGTCATCGAGTTGTATTATCTGCTCTCCTTCTGCCGCAGGTTCTCGAAACTCCTGATCCTGTACTTCATTCAAACAAAGTGAATGGGTAATGATAAGGAAGATCTATATATTTATTTATATATATTTTTTTTGTAATGTCTCTATGTGTCAATCTGTCTTTACCCAGAGGCCTCAATTCTGTAACTGGGCTCTGATACCACATGTCACAACCCTATATAGTACTTACTTATAATCGGATAAAAAAAAAATTGATTGCTATCTTTACACATAACGAAAGGTAAATATAAATTAACAAACTCTACTGATATAGGTTATCCTTACGCATGTCAAATGGTGTTTATTAACTTGGAGACCCATTTAATAGTCGATCAACCATTATATAGTTGACATTATATCAGTTCATAAGGTATTACCCTAACTTTACAACGAAGGCAGAGTTTTAATTATATATACATGACTCGTAACATTTGATGCGGCGTAGGAATCGATGATGCCAGCAATCCTACGCAGTCATCAGACACTCAACTATTTAACTATTAATTCTCCTTAACGGAGAGGTGGACAGCTGGTCCGTCTCTGGATTTTTCTACCCAAACTGGATTACGGTCTCTGGAATACTGTAAGTGATATTAAATGTCACAGACAGCCGTGATCTCCTCGGGATCACTGATAAGATCCACACCGGAGATTTCCAAAACTTAATCGGACGGCTAAAGACCGATTGCCAACTATCAATGGCTTTAGGGTTCTGTGTTATATGTTTGGCAGCTCATTTTTCTGCGGTTATTTTTTCATTCCGACTATGGCTGCTCGTCTTCAAACATTCATCGCCGGCTTCGATAGTGGATCTCTGGGTCACTGTTGCGCCCCAGAGACAGCGAACACCTTTGGCGCTCCGTTCTGAACCCAAACATTTACAGGTATCCTTTTTCCTTTGTTCCAATATTAGATAAGGAATTTCACAGTGTTTTGATGGACTTGCTCTCCGCTTATTCTCATTTATGTTGGTTATTCTTGTTGACAGGGGTCCAAGGGAATTACTGCGACCATCATTTAATCTCCATGAACGGTTTCATTAGGTAAGCCTGCGGCCCTTAGCTTAGGGTTTTCATATACGGTTGATGCTGAGTTATATGATGATTCCTCCCCTTTCCTGTCAGGTGATTTTCACCACTCTCTGACGGAAAGATGAATCCTTGTGACTTTTACTTGCCTGAGGTGCCACCCATAGCCCGAAGCCAGGGTTCTGGCCTTGAAGGTCCTCATAGTGGCAGCGGTATTTCTGTGCCTAGAACAGAACTCAGAGACTGCTGTCACTAAATTCGAGATGTATTATTTCAATGTTTGTTTTCCTGGATTGACATTCTATTCTCAATATTGTAAGGATGGTTTAATCGACGAACCACTGTGTATGGCTCAGCCGGTTACGCCGTGAACATTTGGCATGTATATACTGTATTTAATTTGTTGTTAAATGCATAGGACAATTATTACTCTGTTACCAAGCATATATGAAGTTTATGTTTTCTCCGATTCTGTAAAGTACTATGATTTTCGGTTTACCTTTGTGATTCCGAAAGACTCGGCAAGGTTTATTAATCTATTGTTTTTACATGGTTCTGCTCTGGAAATTTATATTTATTGATGTGCCAATGTAACCCTAGAGTTAGTCTATGCATGATGATATGGCTGTTCGCTACAATAGCGACAGATATTATTTCGTTGTTTGTTGTTGTTCATGTATATAACGTTCAGATGCGACTCTTTGATGGTCTCGGCGCCGGAATTACCAGCTGTGCCTTGACCGTCCTTACTCTCATGGGTCTCGTTCGTTGATAGGATCACCTGTAAGTTTTTTTTTCTACAGAAAGAAGCATAACTATAGTATACGAATTTTCTCTTTATTTCAGGCAGTTGACTTAATGTTACATGGTTTACATCCACATATTCCTGAAATCTTTTCAAGGTTTTCATTATTCGTAACCTCGTATTTTATTATTGTTATACTTGCATGAATTTGTCCCTTAGGAGGGCTTAGATAGTTTCCAGGTTGCTATAAATTATTGCTATTGACACGGTTGCTCGGTCTTTCCTTTGGTACAGAGGATTATGACTTTTATTCCACCGTGTCTCAGTTGGTTTGACCACTACGTGCAGATCATACGCACACTGGTTCTACCGTCCTTTGTCATTATATTATATATATATATATATATATATATATATATATATGGTTTATATTATTTCTTGCACATATTGTCTTTTCCTACTTGTCATTATATCATTATATCACTGTTGTGCGCATAATAATATGTCATCCCTTTCCGTATAGGGTATGATTTATAAAAATCAGTTTCTTGAAACTCAGATACTGCTGAGACCCAACCGAGTTCATGCAGTACTCCACTCAGATTTTATTTAGTGTTTTAATGAGTTTCGCCTGTACATTTAATTTGTTCCTGTGTCCTGGCATTGTGTACTTCTTTTCTTTTAATAGGTTGAGACTATCTTTCAGATTATCCTAGACCCTAACTTACATTCCAGATAGTATCTTTAAGAACATGAATATATCTTAGACCATACAACAGTAACTGTACTTACCTGTACTGCTACTGTTATAGTCTTCAGTACCTCTCCAGAATAGAGGGAATTACTTTGTTGCTTGTTCTCCTCCCAACCATGAGATTAGTCCACCAGACTAAATCTCCCCCCAAGATCTTTTGCCAGACCGTTGTCTTCAGCAAAGATATTGCACTACTTGTGCCTGTGCTATCTGGTCCTTACCAGGCTTAGCGCCCTCTTTTATTCTTTTATTTTGCCTTCTCTCCCCGTTTGTTCCTTAACAACCTGGGTCCTTTTCCTTTTTCCATTTTCTATGGAAATAGGAAAAATAGTTAGAGTTTTTTCCCTGTTAGCAACTATTTATTATCAGGCAAGAAAAGAGGATAACTTCCTTATAGAAAGTTATTATGTGTAATTACTCAATTTGTACTCAATTTTTGAATTAATAATATTCAAATCATTTTTCACAAAAAGATAATAATCTCTGTTCCGTATTTACTTACAATGGTAAAACAGAAGATTTATTCCCATAAATTATCCAGTCATTACACATGGTTTTTAATAGGGTGATCGCTTTTTTTATTGCTCTCCATGAATATTTTAAAATTTGATTTAATTTATATTGAATTCATATATTAGATAGTTTTTATGATGATGATGATGAACTCAAACATGGTTTTTAATAGGGTGATTGTTTTTTTTTATTGCTCTCCATGAATATTTTAAAATTTGATTTAATTTATATTAAATTCATATATTAGATAGTTTTTATGACGATGATGATGATAGTTAACGTCCACCGAGACTAAACATTGGTCTATTGGACCTAAAAAAACAAATGATTTTTTTCAGGATTTATATATATAGAAAATGATTTTCTTCACGATTTATTTTCATATAGATTATCAGAGATTATTTAAGCAGTGTGGTTTTTTATTTAATAATGTTAATGAATTATTATATTTTTTTTAATAAAATGTGGTGATTATTTTTAATAATAATTTGACAATTAGATTATGATGTTTTTTTCACTATTAAAAAACACATTTTTTAGTTAATTAATATCTTTCTATCCTTATATACACATTTTTAATTTATAATTAACATCCATTTTATATAATATTTCTTTTGGTTTATTGTGATCAACTAATTTTTTTAAATTTTTTAAAAGTTCATTTCACTAGTAATCACTCAATAAGCTTTTATCATAGCAGGTTTCTTCATGAGATATTAAAAAATACCCCTTTTAATAGATATTAAAAAAAACCTCTAAATTTTTTTTTGATGATGCCCTTCATATACGTACTTATAATTTTTAAAATCCATATTTTTACCAAATATCTTAGGTATCCATCTTTTCCATCACATTTTTTTAATACCCTTTTTTATTTCTACCACTAAATGAATAATTACAAATATAATAGTATATTTCTAATACTGTTTATCTATATACTAATTATGTTGATGTCATTTATCATTATAAACCATTAGTTAAAGAACATGCATTATTAATATATTTTCATTATTATTCTAAAATGTGACCCCCCACCTTACGTTATAATATAGATGTAACAAGCATATCTTTGAATAAATTACATTTAATTATAACTAATATTTTTAATCAAGTGCTTATATTTTGAAATAAAAAATAAAAAATAAAATCTAAAATTTTGTTTAAACAGGTTATGAGATGTTAAATTATAATTGCAAGGAGTTGTAAATAGATTTTAAACAATAATTAAACAAATATTTTCCCACAAGGCATAGAATAGATGGTGATGAGGTGTGTTGTTAAGACACTTTGTGATGTGAAGGTCATCGATTTGAATCTCCGTGGGAAAAAAATCCACCCATGTTAAAGGCTAGTGTGGCCTAGGATGGGTGCAATCGATGGGTAATTTTGATAGCTTATACGCCTTTAGATCGCGTTTTATCAAGCCATAGGTTAAGCTCATAATCATCTCAGGACTCACAAAACTTAGAAAACAAAAAAAAATTAAACAAATATTTATTTCAAGGTCTAATCAATGATTTATTATTGTATACCTCTTTTTAGAATTATTTATTTCAAACTTCACAAAAATTATATTAAACATGATTTAAAATATAAAACAAACTAAATTAACCTAACAAATTAATATCTTATTAACTATTACTTCAAGATAGTAAGTGGTGGAGCCTAAAACAATAAAAAAGTACAAAACATGAGAAAAACTAGGGACATTTTTCCCCACAGTTAAAGTGGTTTAGCCTCCCTTTCAAAGCTGGTGAAATGAATCTAATTGGCGTATGCACATAAAGCATGCTTTTTCTTTTTCTCCCTCATTCATTGTGTTAAAACTTAAGCAAGTCACTATGCTGAAATAGCTTATGGTCATTGATATTTTCAAACTTGATTAAAAATATATTAAACATACGTTATAATCTTAAAAAATCTAAATGAATGCACTATTAACTATTAATTCCATATAGTGTGTCGTGGATCCTAACACAATAAATAAGTACAAACCATGCGCGAACATAGGCCTGTTACACCCACATTTATCTCCCTTCCAAAGTAGGAAAAATGAATATGATTAGTCCATTCACACAAGAGATGATTTTAACTTTTCTCCCTTATTCTTTTTGCTAAAAATCAAATAAGTTACTATGTTGAAATAACTTATAGCCATAGATCATATTCAGGTGTTAAAATTGTGGTAAGTAACATCAATGATGATGTCATCATGATTATTGGAAATACTAGGGTCAATCAATATTTCCTTCACAATTTTTATTTTATGTCAGTTAACATCACTTAGCAAAACCCGAACACAAGCTATACAACAAAAGAATAATTTTACTAACAAGAATAACGAGGATTTCAATCCTCTTCTACAAAAATAATTTATACAATCACACTTATAATTCATTTAGGGATGAAACCCTAGATGAAGGCTCCAATCTTCAATTTTAAACCAGGGTCAAACATGTACTATACCAAGCTCCCACTTATTCTTCTTGAAGACTCCAATCCACTCAACATGTTAGGTCCCTATAATACTAGTATAGTCCTATTATGATTATTGTTAGTGTAGCCCCTTATTGTTATTATTGTACCCATGTATCCCAAATATTTTTATTATTGTTCCCCATAGAAACACACTATTATTATTGGTGTACCCTTACATTATTATTGTTATGTAGGCTCTGATTATATTGTGACCCCTTAGGGTCCTGTATATACCAAGGAGGTCTAATCATTTGAATCATCTAAGAATTATTAATTTATGTGATGTAAATGAGGTTTCCCCCTCTAAGAGGCTATTTATTCAAGTCATTAATCTATATCTTCTTTAGTTTTGTGAGTTTTTTACATAACATTTGGTATCAAAGCTTTGAAGTTTAGGACTTTGCTTCTTCAAATAAGTCATCTTCACATTTTTGTGATAAATTGTTTCCTATGAACCTTCAAAATCTGAAATTGCAACCATATAGAGATGAAATATTGGTGAATGTTGTGTACGCATTTCACATCTTCATTCGCTATAGTTTTGGAGATATGATCTGAGGAATTTAGGATTTTTGCGGACTCTAGAAATCCATCTCAAACAGGCGACCTAGGGAAAATCGTAATAAATTTCTCTCTGTGCATCAGATTTCAATTTTGTAAATAGTGGCTGAAATTACATATATTGTAGTTTTCTGTGTGCCATTTTCATGTCCAAAGGTAAATAAAGGTGACATGTGGTACTCCATACAAGTTTTCTTTAGTGAACTAGTCTATAATCAGGTCATTGTGGGATATTTGGCATAACATTTTCTTAAATAATTCAATATTAGTCAGACTTCTCATGTTGGAAAGAAGACACGGAGGGCTACCAAAAAATTACATATAAGGCATTGGAGATATAAATATATATAGATACAACAATTTTAATATCGAGCTCCTAAAATGCAAGAAAAATGTGTGTATTTTTCAAAAATTTGCATAACTTTTGTTTGAAAAATCATTTTGAAGTGATTCAAAGGGCACAGTGAAGAAAATATATCATTTATTGATTCTAAAATGCCTTAAATACACACCTATTAAGAAACCAAAAGTGTCTATTATGACGTATGAAGGAGAGGAAAAAATGCAACATGATATATCAAAATTTTGAGACCAAGTGCAAAAAAAATTTCTCTCGCAAAGAATAAAAAAAAATGATTTGGAAGTGATAATGAATGTTTATATGAATGGTTTAGAATTAAAAATAAAAAATGGGAATGGAAGGTTTTAAGGATGGTTTAGAAGCATATGTCAGATTTTTTAAAGCAGACTTGAACGCAGTGAATGTCAAATCAGAAGGATTAGCAAAGTTGTTGCAAGAAAGGCTTCCCTGTGGTGATAAGGTAATCCATGAAAAGCATGGTGAGAAAAAAAAGAATATGAATTATGCGTTTGGAGACTTAGATGTTGGGTTTAAGACCCGCCACATTCCAAAGATCGATATGAGAAAGTTTGTTGCAAAGGATCTAATAACATGGATACTACAAATGGAGCAATATTTTGATCCCCATGATGTGTAACACACACAAGAGGTATGCATTGCATCTTTATATTTAGAACCGAATCAGTTTGTATGGTATCTATGGCTTTGTTCTTGTAAACCACTTGTCACTTGGTCATTTTTTATGAAGGAAATGGTAGCACATTATGACGATACAAAGAGAAACACCTTCTTTAGCCAATTGATAAATCTCAAACAAAAGGGTTCAATAGAGAAGCACAATGATAACTTCCAAAAATTGAATATAAGGGTGACTAATACTTCAAAGTACCATAGGATTGATGTCTTCATAGGGAATTTAAAGGATAACATCCAACTTGAGGTTCATCTTTGGGAACCTTATTCATTAGAGAATGCATTCAAGGTGGAAATGAAAGTTGAAAGAAAAATTATGGAAACAAGGAACTCTACCACTCACAACGATAAAGATGGAATTGTTGTTTCTCCTGGCATTCCACAACCTACAAGGTTGAGCCCACAAAAATTGGAGAAAAAAAGAGCAAAAGGGATTTGTTATAGTTGTGATAGAAAATACACTAAAAGTCATAAGTGTGCTGAGAAGAAATTATTTTACTTAGATTGTGAATAGGAGGAAGAAAATGAACAAGAAACATCAAAAGAGGAGGATATACACCAAGAACCAACCCCAGAGAAAGAAGTAATGAATCTGACCATATTTTGTAATGCATTAGTGGTTACCACTCCTAAAACTCTCAATATAGAAGGATATATCAAGAAAAATAAGGTAATAGTCCTGATTGATTTGGGTAGTACTGATAATTGTATTCATTGTAAGATAGATAAGGAATTGAATTTCTTTCTATATCCAACACCAGAGTGTTAAGTGATGGTTGCAAATGGAGGAATTACAAAATGCTCTAGAAAGTTCCATAATATCAAGCTAACCATGGGGGAATATGTATTCAATAGTAAAATTCTTTCCATTCCAATGTGTTATGCTAATGTATTAGTACGAGTCTAATGGTTACAGTTTTTAAGGACGATAGCATTTAATTTTCAAGAACTTTTCTTGATATTCTTTTGGTAAGGAATGGAAGTTGAATTATTGTGTATCACAGGGAAACCTGGGAAGATAAATAAATCTAATGGAATGATGAGGATTCATAAAAAGGAACAATGGGGCGTAATTACATATTATGCTCACTAGAGGTTCAAACATTGAAATCGTCTATTTCTCAAAATCTCAAAATATTCTTGGATAATCATTCCAAGGTATTTGAGACTCCCAAAGGCCTCCCACCTATCTGTGATCATGATAATGGTATTCACTTGATTTGAGGAAGTGTTCCTCTAAACATCAGGCCTTAGAGATATCTCAATGCCCAAAAAGAGTGAATTTGAACATATGGTTGCAAAAATCAGAGAAGCCGATATAATTAAACCTAGTCAAATTTATTTCTCTGCTCTAGTAGTATTGTTGCACAAAAAGGATGTGTCATGGCATATGTCTTTGGATTATAGGGAGCTCAAAAAGATCACTATTAAACATAAATTCCCCATTCCTATCATTGATGAATTGTTGGATGAATTACATGGAGATATTTACTTCACCAAGTTGGATCTTCATTCATGACATCATCAAATTAGAATGAAGACTAAAGACATTCTAAAAATACCATTCAGAACTCATGAAGGTCATTATGAATTTTTGGTCAAGCCTTCTGGCCTTACTAATGAACCTTCCACATTTCAAGGTTTCATGAATTCCATTATCAAACCTTTCCTTAGAAAAATTATGTTAGTATTTTTTGATGATATACTAATCTACAACAAGTCTTGGAAGGATCGTGTTCAACATCTTGACAAGGTGCTCAAACTATTGGAGGAGAAATAATTACATGAAAAAACCTCTAAATGTTTCTTTGGAGTACTGGAGGTGGAATATTTCGTTCATATTGTATCTCATGAGGGTTTTAAGGTAGACCTTAACAAAAATAAAGCCATTAAGGAATGGAAAATCCTTACAACCCTAAAACATATTCCAGGATTTCTGTGGTCGACAGGGCATTATCATAAGTATTTTAAGAATTATGGGAGAATAACAGCCCCTCTAACAACATTACTCAATAAAGATGCATTTTCTTAGACTTAAGAAACAAGTAATGCCTTTCAACCTCATAAAGAGGAAATCTGCCACGCACCGGTCTTATCTATGCTAGAATTCACAAAAACCTTTATTATGGAATGCGATGCATCAGAAAATGCAATTGGTGTTGTTTTAATGCAAGAAGGAAGACCCATTTCTTTTTAAAGTCATCCAATCAAGGGAAAGTATTTACACAAACCTATTTACCAGAAGGAAATGTTGGCAATACTACATGCACTAAAGCATTGGTGACCGTACCTAATAAGAAGACACTTCAAGGTAGAAATAGATCTTGATAGTCTTAAATAATTGTTGGAACAAAGATTATGTTCAGAAGAGTAGCAAAAATGGGTTAGAAACATTTTTGGTTATGACTTTGAAAACATCTACAAAAAAGGGAAGAAAAATATTATTGTAGATGCACTCTCAAGAAAGGATGAGGATGTGGAAGCATTGCTTTATGCCATTTATATTCTCCAACCTAATTAGATAAGTGAAGTAAGAGATGAATGGAAGATTACAAAGAGGCGTGGGGACTCATTCAAAATTTGCAGAAATATCCAAATACATATGATACATTTATCTAGAAAAATGATCTATTATGGTACAAAGATCACGTATATCTCTATAATAATTCTAAACTCAAGAAAAAGTTCTTTTGGATTTGTACACCTCCTCGTTAAAAGGGAACTCGAGAATTTCAAAAAATTACCATAGGTTCAAGTAGGAATTTTTATGGGATGGCATTAAATCTGATATTCAGAAGTTTGTGGCAGAATCTATGGTTTTCCAACAAAATAACGTTGACACAATTAAGACCCCAGGTTTGTTACAACCTTTATTCATTACAAGTTAGCATTGGGAGGGATTCTAAATGGATTTTTTCATAGTTTTACCCAATTCTGATGGAAAGAGTTCCATCGTTGTTGTAGTTGATAAATTTAAAAAGTATGCACACTTTTGTGCATTATCTCATCATTTTGAAGTGAGTACAGTTGCTACTATATTTATGGAAACAATTCAAAAGGTACATGGAAACCCAAATCTTATTGTATGTGACAGAGATCCCATTTTCACTAAAATTTTTAGATGAAATTATTTTCTTTCTTTAATACTCAATTAGCTCATAGCTCATCTTATCGTCCTCAATCTAACCAGAGAACTGAGATAGTAAATAAATGTTTGGAAGGATATCTGTGTAGCTTTATATCTGATAAATAAATACAATGGGTCAAGTGGTTACCTCTAGCTAAATAGTGGTATAACACTTCCTTCCATACTACAACAAAAATGACCCCATTTATGGCACTTTATGGATATCATTCACCGTCCATCACATCATCTTTGAGAGATAATTCTAAGATTCAAGTAGTGGAGGATCACATCAAGAATAAAAAACAAGTTCTACAACTACAAAAGGATAACCTCACTTTGGCACAAAATTGAATGAAACAATAGGCATATCAGCATCACAGTCAAAGAAGTTTTGATGTAGGCACCAGGGTATTTTTATGGGTAAAACCATACAAACAAATTTCCCTCAAGCAAGTTAAGAAGGATAATAAATTATCACCCAACAACTATGGTCCTTACAAGGTGTTACAAAAGATTGGCACTATGGTATATAAATTAGTTTTGTCTGCATAATCTTATTCCACCTAGTTTTTGATGTTTCATGCTTAAAAGAGGTTATTGGTGACAAGATCCCAGTTCAAGCAATGTCTCCATAACTTGACGAAGAAGGAAAATTCATATTTGAGCTTTAAGTAGTCACAAAAACAAGAACCCGACAGTTGTGAAATCGAATAATTTCAGAGTATCTCATTAAGTGGAAGAACTTACCTATAGAATATTCCACATGGGAGGAAGATAATTTTATATAGAAGCATCCAAAACTACACAAGAGTTGAGGACAACACTTTTTTGAAGGATAGGGGTATGTTAGATCCCTATAATACTAGTGGAACCCTCTTTTTTTATTGTTAGTGTAGGCCCATATTGTTATTATTGTACCCATGTATCCCCCATATTAGTATTATTTTCCCTTACATTATCATTTTTATGTAGGCTTTAATTATAATGTGACCCCTTAGGCTCCTATATATACCAAGGAGGTCTAATAAGTTGTAACATTCAAGAATTGTTCATTTATGTGATGTAAAGGATGTTTTCCCCTCAAAGAGGCTATTTCTCAAGTCCTTGATCTATAATTTCTTCAATTTTGTGAGTTGGTTACATAACACAACAATTCAGGCACTGACTGAGTATTCCACAAGGCTCCAATCTTGTGTGAGGTTTCCTATCCTCTAGGTATACAACCTTATGCTTCAATTCTTCAAAAAGGTTTCAGTACTACTTCATGACTTCTGATATCTTCCTCAACAAGTCCTGAATGAGATCTCCCACAAAGCCTTCAAAAATTCCTCCAGGAATGTCTCTAATAGGATTCAATAATTATTTAAGAACCACTTCAATAAGATTTCAAATATTCAATAGTTTTTGCAAAGGATCTTCTCCAACTGTTCCCTAAAGATGTAGGTAAACTCCTATAAAGCTTCATAGGTCAATAGAAAGTATCTACAAGGCTCTTCATGTCTCAGAAACAAACCTCTAGAAAGTTACTTCATCAAGACTTCAATAATGATTCTCTAAGAAATGGCTTCAAAACTTGGTCCAGAGGATGTCCTTCAAGAAATTTACACAAGATTCTTCAAAAGCACTTCAAAATTGTCTTCTTCAAAATATGTGTTCAATTGACTTCAACGCAACTCCTTAAAAGGTGCTTCAATATACTCTTTTAATTCTCTTTAAGTCTTGCTCAAATTATTCCCCAAGTCTATTATAATAGCTATACTAATTTCTATTCAATCCCTCACCAAGACTACTCTCCTACTTTCACAAGAGATCCCAAAATGTCTACAATTGCTTCAAGCTTACATTCAACGATTCTCTAACAAGGTTGCTCCTAGCTTCAACAATGCTCCACTATATTTTCTCAAAAAGGTGTCTTCAATGGTGATTCAAAGATCCATACTAATAGAATTGCATAGGGCCAACCTTGGTATTACTATCATCAATTATGCCATAATTTCATGCTCCTCTACTACAAGTGAAATTTTCTAAAAGTCTTGCCCATAAGTCTGAACTTCACATATGCTACAATTTGAGTTTTGTAACATAGGTGGGAACTCCTCAAATGTATGAAATATTAGGCACATGTGTGAAATCTCTGCATAATTTCTCTAAGGCACGGTCTGAGAATATTTATTCATAGGTATGAGCATAGGTCTCCATAAGTATTAGTATAGGTCTGCCACAAGTTTCAGTACAGGTCTACCATAGGTCTGAGGGTGTGGCCATAAGCTTGAGCTACTTGAGGGATAATAAATTTGAGTTTTGTGGATTTGAATCGATATGCAACAAGGCTCAAGGAAGGTTTAAGTAGTATTTTGCAAATATAGATATAGTCCATAACCCAATCACAAAAAAATAAAAAGAAGAATTTCCCAGCATGATAATTTGTCCTCCTTTTCTCCTTATTACCTCAAATATGACTTCCTCTATGTATTCTTGACTAAGTAGCATATCTAGAATGAGGAGCCCAACTTGCTATTTATACTTGTTTGAACATCATGAACTGATGTGTTTTTTGGATTAAATAGGGACGACATGGAGGTCGACTTGTTAGGCTATAAAAAAATCAGTTTTGTTTTAAAATAAATTTGTTTCTTGAGGCAACTTGTAATCCCTTATAATCCCTTGAATCCATAATTAATATAGAAGGGCCAACATGACATGTTTTATCTTTAATTAAATGATTTAAAAAAATATTTTAATTAATTAATCCATTTGATTAAATTACCTTAAGAGGATCAAATGGTACTTATATTGAATGATTCATGGGCTTCCATGATAGTGATATTCTTTGGCATTTCCTCAATGACGTCTTCTTGTTCATTGCTTGTCTTTCATTAATGATGTCTTATTCATATATATATATATATTATATATATATATATATATATATATATATATATTATAATATATATATATATATATATATATATATATATATATATACACACACACACACGCGTACAAAAAAAACTTATTTCCATTCTCATTGACCAATAAGAGACCAAGTTGAGCTCCTCAAGTTGTGAATGCTCAACACAATGTCTCCTTGCATAACTGACCCTTTTTCATTCCTATTGTGATCATGCCACTAATTTATAGGTATTAATGGTTAAGGATTTTTTCATGCACCTAGGGATTCATCACTATTAGCATATCCTTCTTCATCAACTGCATATTAAGGCTTTCCTCGACAATGGCTTCCTTTAACAATGCTAGGGCCTTGACATTAATGACAACCTTACCCAAGATTATCCCCTAGAAAAATACATGCATAAATCTTATTAACAACGAGACTCCTTTTCCTTCTCTTCCCCTTTGACATAAATGGAAAATGGGGTATTTTTCTTAACAATGTTTTTCCATCAAGCACTCCCCCTATCATTTCCTCACCTTGTCTACATCAAGGTTAACTTCCCTTATCATCATTCATCTCCCCCTAACATTATGAATTTATTTATAAGTATGATTTTCCTCTTCCCTTAGCATCAAAACTTGGAAGAACATGATTTTTACCTATGATGCCCATATTTTATCAACATCAAGGATCAATGCCTTAAGCATTCAAGGCACAATGAAGATGTTCTTTTTCTGGTTCAACATGAGTCCTTCTCCAAACTTTTGTGACTCGTTTTCCATTCTTGGTTAATAACTTTTAAAATTGTCTAAGAACCCAATTCAAAGTGAAACCTTGCACTATATGCCCAACATTATGGAATTTTAAGCATTATGTTCTGGACTTGAATGAGGGAGCATAATTTCTGCTGGCGAACACATTGGATTATCTTCCTGCAATTTTTCTTTTGTGTAACTTATAGGAGTCTTCATAAAATTATTTTCCATACACCCTACAATCCTTTTCCATGTGCCCAAAATTTGTATAAGAGTAACAATAACCAAAAATTATATTTTGATACCTTGAAAATGAGGATTTCCTTGCTATATGTTTTAAGTGGTTTTTCCTTGAGGTTGTTAAATGATATTCATTATTATTTGTATTTTTTTATGGAATCAAGATATATTATTGGATCATAGGTTCTTCCAATGTTAATTTGACTCCTTTCTTTGCTTTTGCTAAAGCTGGGGGTACAACTTGCAAGCTTCTCCACATTCTTGTTCTTTGATGCTTCAGGGTTTGCATCACTTTTGCTAGAAGCCTCACCTACATATCCAATACCAAATTTTTTAAGGAGTGATCTTTGACGACTTAGGATTTCATTCAAGACCTAAGAAATTTTTAGACTCTTAGATAGCTTTCCAACTTTATTTCTCAAGGAAAAAATATATTATTCAAGTATTTCATAGTCTTCTTCTTTATTTGTCAACAAGATCTTCATTTAATTTTCTACTCTCTTTTCTTCCTCTACTTGCAAATTCAGGAAGTTGATTTCTTCTTCATGTTCACCAATTTTTTCTTCAAATGTACTCAAGTTCTCACATCTTTGTTTGGGATGACTTGTCAAAATACCTTCCCTTCACTATACTTCTTCTAATTGAGTTGTCATGGAGATGAATTCTTCATTATGTCTGTTCTCATTCTGATAGAATTCTTCATTAATCTTGTTGGGATTTTCGGCTCTTCTTGTACTTGATGCCTTAAAATGACAACTTCTTCCTCTATTTTGACATAGTCATGATCAACATCTTCTACTTGATTCTTGATTTATTCGTTTTCAATTTCAGTCTACTTATCATCTTTGGAGAAGCAATATGTTTTTCCTAGATGTATATTTCACCTTTTACTCCAAGATTATCTTCATCATCATCCTCTTTTAAGCAATTGGTGCCTGCATCTACCACTTTTGACTCTTGATTATCATTGTGTTATGGATCTAGTATAGTTGACATAAAAGAAGATGCTTTTGTGTAAAGCTTGTGTAGCCTTTCCTAAAGACTCTTGGTTGAGGAGCATTGACTTGTATTATATTTTACTAGATCTGATAGACTGCTCATAATCACCTTCATAGCTTTTGTATCGAATTGATATGACTCTTTTGAACCTCCTGTAGTCATTGGTTCCTAGACTTCACTGACAAGGTCCATTAAAAAGAACTCCATCCTTGTGCTCCATGATACATAATTTTTCCCATCAAACAAGGGGGATTTGCTAACCTGATTTAAAAATTCAAAAGGATTTTATAATTTCTTCTTGTCTTTTACCATTTGTGTTCTAAGGATCCACCTTTTAGTTGTTAGGTTTTTCTTGAATGTACTAGATTTGATACCAATTGTTGGAAATACTATGATGAGGGTGATTTATTGTTATGCTATAGTAGTTAATATCACAAATGCGTAAACTAAGAACACAAGATGTAGAAAAAAGAAAAAAAATATTAACAAGAATAATGAGGAGTCCAATCCTCTTTTACAACAATAATTTGTAAAATCAAACTTATAATTCCTTCAAGGATCCAACCCTATATAAATAATCCATTGTTCCATTTTAAATGAGGCTCCAACCTATAATATTCCAAGCTCCAACTTGGCCTTCTTGAGGAATCTAATTCTCTCAATAATTCAGGTGATAACCTATTTTTCCACAAGCCTCAAACTTGTGTGAGGACTCTTATCCTCTAGGGCTCCAACTCTCTTCTTTATTTCTTCAAAAACGTTTTACTATGGCTTCAGGACTTCCAATATCTTCTTAAATGAGTCTTGAATGAAATCTTCTACAAATTCTTCAAAAGTGTCTCCAAGAATATATCCAATAGGCTTCAATAATGCTATAAGGACTGCCTCAACAAGATTTCAAATATTCAATAGTTGTTTTAAATGATCTTCTCTGACTATGCTCCAAGGATGAAGGTCAGCTCTTGAAAATATTCATAGTTTAATAGAAACTATCTCCAAGGCTTTTCATGTCTCATAGCCAAAATTATACAAAGTTACTTCATTAGGGCTTCAACAACATTGCCATAAGAAATGGCTTCAAGAGCTAGTCTAGAGGATGTCCTTCAACAAATCTACAAAAGGTTCTTCAAAAGCACTATAAAATTTCCTACTTCAAAATATGCCTTCAACGAACTTCAACGCAATAGCTTCAAAGGTGCTTCAAAAGAAACTTTTAATTTTCTTTAATGCATGTTCAAATGATAACCTGAGTCTGTTATAACAACTACAGTAAGGTTTGTTCAATCCTTTGCCAAGACTACTCTTCTACTTTCACAAGAGATCCCAAAATGTCTGTAATTGCTTCAAGATTGCATTCAATGATTCTATAACAAGGCTGCTCCAAGCGTCAACAATGCCCCACTAGATATGTTAAGAAAGGTGTCGTAAATGGTGCTTCAAATATTCCTACCACTAAGGTTGCATAAGGCCAACTTTGAGATTATTGCTAGTAATTATGCCATAGGTCCATGCTCCTCTGCTACAGGTGAAAGGTACTAAAATTATTGCCCACAATTTTGAGCTTCAGATATACTACAATATGATTTTTTTGTCATGGGTATGAGCTCCTCAAAGGTCTGAAATATTAGTTATATTTCCAGAAATATTTGCATAGTTCTGAGCTAAGCCACAAGTCCAAGAATCTTTGTTAACAGATTCGAACGCAGGTCTACCACAAGTTCAAGTACATGTATACCATAGGTTAGATTATAGGTCTGCCATAGGCTCAAGGATGTTTCCACAGCTACAAACTACTTGAGGGATAGTAAATATGAGTTTTGTGGATTTAAATTAGCCTTCATTAGCATTGAGGGAATGGTGAAGTAATATTTTACAACTAGAGATATAGCCCATAACCCAACAACAAGAAATTAAAAACAAGATTTTCCCAACACAATACTTCATCCTCCTTTTCTCCTTCTCACCTCATATCTAAATTTTTGTTTCTTAACCAAGTATCATATATAGAATGTGACATCCTTAAGTCGATTGCAGATTCCTCGAATATGCGGGAATCGAATAGATGTGGGCACGGTCAATTTTTTGATCGTGCCCATGTCTATCCGATTCCGAATATTCGGGGAATCTGCAATAGACTTAAGTTTAGGGTATAGAATGAGGATCATGACTTTATATTTATACTTGGTTGAACATGTTGAACCGAACTGTTTGTTTTCTTGGACAGGGCCAACTTGTAGGTCGACTTGTTAGGCTATAAAAATTATGTTTATCTCAAAAATTTGTTGTTGCTTGAGTCAACTTCGAATCCCTTGTAATCCCTTGTAATCCCTTCAATCCATAATTAATATAGGAGGGCCAAAATTACATGTTGTATACTCAATTTAATTACTTGAAAGATTATTTTAATTAATTACTCCATTAGCTAGAATTACCTAAATTGGAGTGAATGGTACATGGGCTAAATGATTCATGGCCTACCTTGATAGAGATATGCTAGACCTTTTGTCAATGATGTATTCTACTCATATGTATAATACATAGAATACAATCCCAAATCATATATGCATACAACATAAACTCATTTCCATTTCCATTGACCAATGGGAGAAAACGTTGAGCTCCTGAAGTTGTGAATGGTCAACACAATGACTCCTTGCATAGTTGATCCTTTGTCATTCCTATTATGAGAATGTAACTAATATCTAGGTCTTAAAGGTTAGATCTTTTTCCATGCACCTAAGCTTTCATCACCTTCAGCATATACTTCTTCATTTACGACATATTAGTGTTTTATTCAACAGGGGTTTTCTTCAACAATGCTAGGTTTTTTACATCAATGACAACCTTATCTAACCATGACATTATGTTTACTTGTATATCCACATGAATTTTCATGCCAGCATTATCCATTTTTGTAGGCATACATGACCCCACTATGGCCACTTCCCTCTCCACTAAATCCCATGCTACATTGTGCCCTTGTACCAACAACAGAAAACAACTTCTATGAAACTACTCGTAACACCCCCTAGAGGGAAATTTGGAACTTTCTAGAGGGGTGGTCCCACAATAGCTCTAGTCCATTTATCTATTCTAAGTGGTTTGGGCTTGCATCCCCACCATAGACACCCCCACCCACTTCCTTCCTTGCTCCACCCAATATATTTCAATATTAACTCCCCACCACATGCATTTTAGTTCATAGCTTTGTAAACATGGAAAGGATAGTCGAGGCAAGGAATTATAGATGGAATACCACTGAATCCCCCAATTGCAAACAATGTTAACCTCCCTCCAAAATACATATATTGTTATGTATAATTAATAAAAAAATCTTTCTACCCATAAATACTAAGCACTATATTTTTTAAAATTTTTTTGTACTTTTATGAAATCCCTATATGAAGAAACTTGTTAGAATATTGTTCATCCAATGAAGTCCCAATGGTTCATTTAAAGTATAATCTTATATCAAATTGATCTATTATATGCTTTTTCTTGCATTAAAAGAGTTTATTTTTCTTTTATTTTTATGAATTAATAAATTATTTCAAATCGTGTGGTTTTCGTTTAATAATAGTGATGACTCAAGTTATAGTAATGAGGAATAATGATCTCCAATAATGATTTGAGAACTAAATTATAATCAATTTTCTCATTGATTTAAAATAAAAATAAAAATAAAATATTTCTCATCTATTTATTTAATATGTACACAATTTTGTATTCAAGTTTTAAATTTAAAACTAATAACCTTTAAAAAAAACTGAAAAAACACATTTTAAAAATTGAAAATTTAAATCTATAATAAATACGTGTTAATCTTATTTTTTCCAAGTAATGTCAAACTTAAGCTTAAAAGTAAAATTAAGTTATATACAATTGATGTATATATTCATTTAGTTATATTCAATTTTGATTTGTATCTTTTTATATTATTATTTTTTTAAGTAAATGGGGAAAACTAGTTTGGAGTAATTAGGTAGGCTTAAATAAAACTAGCCGTTGCACACATAAAAAGAGTAATACCAACAACCCACCATGAGGGTGGAGAAACTACTCCTGAGTCTTATTACAAAAGGGCCAATGTCTCGTGCAAATTAAAACTAAGCGACATATAAAATCCCATTGTTCAAAACATTTGATTTCCCTAAAAAATAACTTTAACTCATATTAACTTATATAATAATATATAATATATATATAATATATATATATATACAAAGCGTTATTAAAAGGGAAAAAAAAGTTTCCAATGCAAATGAAAAACTGGTGCCGATAAAATCAATTGTTCAAACATTTGCTTTCCAACTAAAGAGCAACTTTAACTCATAATTAACCTACACACTTTTTTAATTTGTAGAGAATATAACACACACACACATATATGTACATATATAATCATGTGCACACCATTAAATTAGAGTTAATAACTTCCCCAACATATTTACATATAAATATGAAAAATGTTCTCCATACAATTTAAAACTAAGTGGCCAATAAAATCCTATTGTTCCAACCATTTGATTTTCCCACTAAAAAACATATTAACTCATAATTAACACACACTTGTGCACATTTTTAGATCAGAGTTAATATCTTCTCTCGCGTATTTATATATAAATATCATAAGAAAATCTATCATAATTTAGTTATTATATCATGTGCACACTTTAAATATAAAATTTAATTATTCCAACTATTTGATTTTCCCACTAAAAAACAACTTTAACTCATAATTAACATATACACTTTTTTTAATTTGTAGAGAATATAACACACACATATAAATATAGAGATGTAAATTATATCATGTGGACACCTTCAATTAAAGTTGGAAACCTTTAAATTAGAGTTAATAACTTCCCCCACAATATATAATATAAATATAAAAAAAATGTTCTCCATGCAATTTAAAACTAAGTGGCCAATAAAAAAAATTGTTTCAAACCATTTGATTTTCCCACTAAAAAAACAACTTTAACTCTCCATTATATATTAATATATATAATATATATATATAATGTGTACATTTTAATTGGAGTTAATAAAATTTATCCACATATTTATATATAAATATCATGAGAAAATCCATCACAACATAGTTGTCAAATCATTATCAAGACAACTATCATGAATGTAAGCTAAGTCATCATCTTTATTTAAGGAAACCCATGTCACCGATCATAACTTAGTTGTCAAACCATTATCAAGAAAACTATTATGAATGTAATATAACTCATCATCTTTATTAAAGGAAAACGATGCCACTTAGAACTACCTAGTTGGTGGTTTGTAAGGGGGCAAACTTTCCCTCCTACCATAAACGTCTAGGTCTTAAGCTAATAACCTATTTCCTCACCTCCTAAAGAAACAAACTATTACCCAAAAAAAAGCAATTTTAAGACATACTCCAAACCTAATCCACATATCTATGTATTATATAATTGTTTAAAATGGAAAATCTCGATTAGATGTGGAAACTGAACTACCATTTAGGACGACCAGCCCAAATTGGGTTCCCCTAGGTTCTTGTTCTTCCTCCATGTTCTTCAATTTTGACAAGTAAAAGTCCAACACATTTCCACTGGAAACTTCTTTATGTGTTGTTTAACTTGAGATGAAAAGTTCAAACTTGTAAAGTTAAGATCACTTACCTCTAAATTATGTTTGGTTTTTCATATAGGAGTTGTCTTTAGTGCGATTTTGGATTTTCAGTGCCAGAATTTGGTGGAAAAAAAATTTAAAATAAAAAAATTGAGGTGAAATCTTGATTTCTATTATTTAAACTGGTTTTTTGACTATATATATAGATTCAACACCCTGAAAAAACTTTCGGACACTTCAATTGTGCAAGGGTTACACATCAAACTTGTGATTTAAATCAATTCTTGTAGGATTTTACAGAAATTAGACCGGATAAATCCACCAGAAAAAATTCCAAAAAATCCACTAAAAACAACACTTTTAATATATATTTAGCTCTCTTCAATTTAAATATTTATATATAATCTAACATAACGTTCCATTTTATATAATGAACCGCTAAGGTTAACTACAAGATCTTCGCTACGAAATTATGTCATCTACTTTATCCCTATTTTTATGTTTTATAATTTTTCCCCACAACCCTGGATGCTCACGGATGCATATATGTGCATGTATGAAGCCATGGTGAGCAACATGGCAAGTTGCAAGGAGTTTTAATGTTTTAATTTGCTTCTACCTGCAACAATGTGATTCAAACGCTACAATAAGACGAAGTCAGTCATGCCGTGCATGTGTTTACCTACCTCTTGCAAGTTGGATTATTATACGTATTTATATATTATTTCTGAAAGACATCGTACATTGTTATTGGTATGCATAAGGCATACCAACCTCCGGCAACTTGGAATTATTATACATATTCGTCGCCATATCTTTCAAATTGAAACAAGTTGCACAATCTGCTTTGCTGGAAGGATAAGTTTGCTTTAATCTATGCGTATCCCTCGCATTTGAAATGACGACGTCATCATTACGGTGACCTTTCTTCTCTTTCTTGCAAGTTGGGATTGTTTCTTGATTATAAACCTCTGCATTTTAAACTCACGAGCCATCCCCTCATAAGTACAGCAAAATCTTTTTTCACATAATTGTAGAGGACCTTGCCTCTTCAAAATGACCAGATCACAGCTCATCAGGAAGGACAGGTTTGCACTGAATTTCATAACCCACACAGCCAAGCAGACTGGAAAACATTAATAGCCATAATTTTTCCAAAAAAATAATGGAAATTTTGGAAGCCTTTCTATAAAATCCAGTAAAAAAATTTTGAAATATTGATTACAGTTATCAAGTTTCAGGATTTGGGTGTTCCAAGGTTCTTGATAATGTTGATTCTATTTTTACTATAAAAAACATTTTAAACACTCTCAGGATTAAAGTTATTGAACAAAAATCACTACTGAAAATGAGAGTTGTTTATAATTGATTTTTTTTTTTAAATCTTGTTTGTTTTCAGATCTAATTTGTCTAAAATCAACTAAAAATTCATTGAAATCACAAATTTAATAGATAAACTTTTACGATCTAAATACATTAAAAAAAATTGAAAACATTAAATCTATATATGTCATAAAAAAACCAAAAACCATATTAAATGACAAAAATCACTATTTAAATAAACTTATTTTTCAATATTATTAAAAAATCACTATTTAAATAAACTTATCTTTCAATAAATAAACTTATCTTTCAATATTATTCGTTTCATTTATTCATTGTGAGAGTTTATAAACTATTCTATTAATAGGTATTGGGTGAGACTTTCTACATAATAGAATTGGGTCATTTTAACATCAACGGATGGTTCACTAATATAGTCTATTACTCTTTATTAAAAGTTTTGCGAGCCATCCCTAAAGTATTTAATTTATTAAATTCATAAATTAATTTTTTTATAAATTTATTTTTATAGTAGAATTATAAAATATTATTAATAATATTAAATTACAAATTTATTTTGATAAAAATTAATTTACTTTAAAATTAATTATTAATAGATAATTAAATAAAATTTAAATAAAAAAAAAAATAAATAAAAAATAAAATTAAAAAATTATCCTAAAATGTTATCCATATAAAGGTATACAATTTGTAATTTTTAAAATATAAAATAACGTTAAATAGCATAATAAACTTACGGAATTATAATATAGTTTTAATTCTTCTTCTCAACCGGTTAAAAATGTATTTCAAACGGTTGACGTTTGTTTTATATATATAATATATTATTTAAAAAATTAATAAAATTAAATTTAAAATTATTTCTATGTTATATAGATTTAATATAATATGTATATTAAATTATTTATTTAATGCTTTATTTATATCAATGAAATATGGTTAGTTGATTTGGGGAACTTTTAATCTAGTTTTTGATTATATCTACAAATTATCGATGTGTATGTAATGGTCAAAGTTGTAGGAAGGAGCACATCTCTCTTTTTCAGTGACATTGTGTTGGGTGATAACCTCATCCATTGAGATTGCAAACAAGACCTAGGGAAATCAATCCAGAACCACTCAAAAGCAAATCAAAGAACAAACAAAGTGGTAACCACAGTCCCAAATCCTTATTTACAGATGCACTCTTCAAGAAGTTGCTAGCCAAAAATAACAGTTGACCTAAAATTTGAGGTTAAATCAAACCATATAGGGAATTACATTCAATATATGAAAGATTATGCCTTGACTGACAAATTTCTAGGGATTTAGGCTTCAGAAAACCTCTCTCATGGTGAATCCATGAAAAATGGCAGCCGGAAGAGCAAATCACACTAGAGCTAGGAGCAAAAGAATTATTTATATAGTAATCATCACAAGTATAGATGACAAAATTAGAATTTTTTAAGGTGGCTCATATTTCTTCAACTTAGTTAATCTCTACCTTTACTACTAGATAGAGAGATTCATCCCTGGTAAAGAAGATTGTTAAGTAGCACCAGTATGGTTTTACTTGTATTCCATAGCATAGAATTGTGGGAAGAGGAGATACTCATTGGTATACGTAATGCCCTGGAACACTTTGTCAAGGTCTTTGGAGCCACGAAAAAAGCGAGGTACATTTCATACACCTAGATCTATGTTCATATGAATATTTCTAAGCCATTTCCTAAATCAATGGATGTCTACTACTGAGACAAGCCCTAGGAACAAACCATGGATGTAACACCCTCCTCCCACATCCACGCAAGTAACCTTTCCAACAGGGGTAAACATGAGACGAGAGGCTACCGCGATCAGATTTGACCTCCTAGGTGACCTTAAGGAAGTGGAATCGATGGAACATCACACACCCTCATCCAACATCATCAACAGAACCCTCAAGAGACAAGTCAGCCACTCAAACAACCTATCCTTGGGTCCCACTATTGTTTTGGACCTCTTAGGCCATAGTCGCTCTCATTATATGGGCAAGGGAGAGACCAGAAACCAAAAGTCACTCTGATAGGCCTACCTTCTAGCGAATGTGGACCATAATTACCAATTCTGTGCCAACGACCCTTGGATTTAAGCCACTTTTTTAGGCCCAGAGCCGAGGCCCTTAGCCAGAATGGAATCATAGCTTGAAGTCAAGGAAATTATAGGGAAACGATGCAACAAAATCAATAAGCTCAACAAGACCTTAACCAAACCGGTACTATCCATGACAGACATTTCGTCAAACATATCATTGGCATGTAACCTATAGGTGTAAATAATAGAGCTAAGTGTAGGGATCTCATACTTATCTGAGAATCGCTATAAACCATTGTTCCCTCATGTCAATTGTTGCATATTCATCTATTAGGTCATAGACACATTATCCATTCATATACAAGTAAAAACATGCTGAGATCCATATCTAGTTGTTGCCACAAAATGTGCATATAACCATCATAATAGTAACATAAATACCATAAACATATCAGCCATCAAAATCCATATATACATCAGTGCGTTTTCTCATGAAAATCAAGGGAATGAATTTCTCGTTAATCAATGCAATGAACCAACTAGAGATGGGACTACCACGTTCCACCCAACCATAAAATGGCTTAGCCAAATCTCTCTTCAACCATTCACCCCCATACCATATTCCAAGCATGAGTGTGGGACTCAAACCAAAAGAACTCAATTAGGGCATATCTATGCTAAACCACAACACCCTCATCAATAGAAGCCAAGCTTTATTGTAATCCATCCCGAATCACTAGGCCAACATATTGAACACATCATAATAGGCTTTACCATGATCTCCACTCGATCACTAGACCAAACAAGCATGGATGCCACTGGATTTCTCCACCTACATCATGAGGAATTTTCCTGTCTCTAAGTCCCTCAGGCTTTATCACAATCCAAACCTGACTCACTGGGCCCCAAATTGAGACCCACTCTCTAGACTTTACCACATATTCCAAACCCAGTATTACTAGGCCTAATAGAGAGAAATACACCTCTTGGCTTTATCATATATCTTTAAATTCATTGGCAAGGATTCTTAGGCCCAGCGAGACAACACAATCCTGGATTTACCGCAACACACAGTCTGGCTTAGTGGTCACTAGGCCAGTAGATTTGCCATAATCCACAGTCTGGTTCAGGGACCACTAGGCCTTGTTCTCTATCATTTTGGAGATCCACCTCACTCAGCCTCCAATCCATCCAGTAATCCATCTCAACCAAACATGAGAACCCGATCACACTATGGTTATCCAGAAATGGCAAGACTAGGATTAGAAACATTGTTAAACCTCGCAAAACCCATGCCATGATAGAAAAGAACCACATTAAATACCATGCTTGCCAAATTGAGCAAGGAAAACACACATGCAAGTCGATACTTGCAATGAAGCCTATTGTAGCTTCTTGATCCCACCTTTCCCTACTTGGTCTTTGGTTCCTCTTGCTTTCTTTTCCTTTCTTGCTCCAATGTGAAGTTCTCCAAAAAAAACTCTAAGTATCCTAGAGTTTGAGAGAGAGAGAGAGAGAATAATGAGAGTGCTCCAAAACTAAACTGAAAAAATGTTACCAACTGATCCTCAAAAGCGTTTTTATGAATCAGGCCTATATTTTCTTCATTTTCCATTATTTTCCTTATTTTTCCTCATCGCATGCAACCTGTGACCTTTCACCTCCCTTTTCTCCTAATTTCCATTATTTTCATAAATAATTGTGCCAAATTTTCCATTTTGCCTTTCCAAAGCCTTATTCATTCCCTTTTTCAATTTCCTTAGCCATAAAAAATGAAATGAACACCCTCTAGGATGCCTTGCCCAACATTTAGCTTGGAATAAGTGTCCCATTCATATGTGGTTATTTTTTTTAACTTTTATTACCTGGAATTTTTACTAAGGTTTTTACAATGGAATATGAGGATATCCTTTTCCATTGTCATCATTGCTATGAATATGGTCATTTTTTTAATTAATGTCGCCTATTACTACCTTGCAACACCCATCCACAACAAGATTCAAAAGAAGAAGAGGGATTTTCTGGGTCCCAATTGAGGTGTAGGAGTCACAAAGCCCCTCCACCTTCACCGTATAGAAAAAAACTAAAAGTAGCAATAGCTTTGATTCTTTAGTAAACATCGATCTCATAGATCCCCCGTCTCTAAGAAAACTTGATGCAACTTAAGAAAAAAATGAAACCATGTATGAGAAAGATTTCGAATTTTATGCTTCACAAGTAGCAAAGGGATATATAGCCATCCTACAGATAGTTATAGAGTTGGTACTTTATGAAATTAACATGGAATACCAAGAGAATGGTCTGGACTTTAATACTAATAAGAAAATGGCATTGGTTCCGTTGAAATCATGAGTATGGTAAAACATGGGAGGGGAAATAATCCTAGCTCTATCCCAGAACATTAGGCGAAATGTCCAAAAAAGTCTTGCCTCAAAGGAAAGCTTCAAGCTCAAAAGAACACTCTAGGTATATTAGCCTCTATCTCTAAACTTGTATTCCATACTAAAGGCCTTAAGGATCCTCTCAAACCAAAGACAAATGAAAATAAAAAAGGAAGGAAATATAATCAACAAATTTTTGAATAAATAGGGGAGATACTAGTCCATTTGGGCTTAATCAAGCTAATATCAAAGGTTTATCCCTCCACCAACCCCTATTTTCAATGACAATTATCTCATGCATTATAAGGACCTAAACTAAAAATGCAAACAAAGGATCCTCAAAAATAGATGAAGGGAAGATTCCTTACTTTGATGATTATACAAGAAATAAAATGCTCCAATGAATATATTTCCATAATAATTTCAGATAAATGGAAGAACTGTCAATGAGTAGTCATAGATACCCATGGAAAAGATCGTGGCTTGGCAACCTTCTGGAACTCTTAGGGATTTCTAGTACTGGACATGTTAGAAACTTATAGAATTGTAACAATGACATTCCAACTCATTGGGTCAATTCAGATAGGTTACCTCTCAAATGTCTATGGACCAACTCTTATGAGGGATAAAGGTAGATTTTTGAATTCAATCAACAATATCTCTCATTATAGAATAAAGTCCATGGATTATGGAGGGGGGATTTAATCAAATATCTCTTATAAAATAAGGTACCTATTAGAAGATAATAAAATGAATCTCATCTCTTTGGAGAAATGATTCAACCTTTGATCTCTTGGACACTAATACCATCAATGGTACTCACACTTATAACAACAAAAGAGGGTTTATGCATGGGGTTAGGTTACCTTTTTTCACAAAGTGAGGGTGTGCTTTGGTGGAAAAATAAAGCTTGATCGAGCCATTTTAAGTTCTTCATTGAGAAAATTTTAAGAGCTCGATTGAGTTGCTTAAGGGCTTTAACATAGCTTGATCGAGTGTTTAAACCAAACCTTTGTCAATATCATGAGTAACTCAAGTTAGTTTCTCGATTAAGAGTTAGGTATTCATTAAGATTTATGGATTGATCAGGAATTAGGGATAGATCAAGCATTAGGGCTCGATTAAGCGCTTATTTATTATTCAAAACCTGGTCACATTTGTCACACAGTTACTTTTTAAATGGGTTCACAGTAGCAGACTATCCTTTAGTAAGTAACCAATTTATTTTGGATGTTTTTATTTCTCATTTTCTACTTAGTTTTATTACTTTGTTTCTCTAGAAATGTTGGCACTAATATTAGGTTCCTCTTATGTAGTTACCTCTACCACCTGTAGGTTCAAGGGGTTTTTTTCTCATGCAAGTTCCAATGATGGTTCATATGTTTTCATTCTTTAGATAACTACTCTTGCTCACACCCATGTTAGTTATCTTTCATAATGTCTGCTTCACAACATATTGTTTCACACATACAAAGATAATGGTGTTCTTTCTCCTGTTCGTTGTGATGAGCCCCAGAAATGGGTAATTATATGGGCTCATTTTGCCTCTTATTTCGACTTAATCCACCATTCTCATTAGTTTATTGCATGTTTTTGAATATATTTATGCTAATAGAGTGAATTGGGTTAGTCACTTTGCCATGTAGTCTAATGTTTGCTTTATGCATATTTTTTGGCCAATTTTGGATAAAGTCAAGGGATTTATGAGCAAATGGCAGTGAAAACTCGAGGAAAACATGGAAGAGGATTTGTAGTGGCGTGCCTCCTTCATTTATGACCCCTTTCCTCCAATTCTCCATCAGTAACTTGGAGCACAAAGGTCCACATTGATGATTCCAAGGGGAAGTCAGGCAAGTAAAGAAGGACTGTTGTTTATCTCCAGTTCTAGGTAGCCTAGTTCCTTGATTTTAGGAGGACTGTTGGAGGACTCCATTTGTATAAATAAGGAGGCTTAGAGCCTCAGTAGGTTAACCAGTTATTAGTAGATTTTCGCACTTTTGTGCAGCATTGTGTTCAGCTCATTTTCAAGTTCCTTTTTTAGAACAGTTTATGTAATGTCACTGTTATTTTTGATAATGAAGATGAAACAGTTTTTAAGCCAGCACTGATCTCTTTCAGAGGGCTGAAGTTCTTGGGTTAGGGCCCAACCCAAGCTACCTAGCACCTCCTACTGTGTACTTATATGTTTCTTCTTGAGTTCATGAGTTAATTTTTGTTGCATAGATTCATTTTACTTGTTAGATTAGGTTGCTTTTGATGGTTAGCATAGTTGTTTTTGTTTCCATTTCTCAAGTAGGTTATTGCAACGATAGAAATAGATTCAAAAAGGCCAATAGCAGGCCTTAATCTCCTTTCTCCCTTCCTAGGACTATGATTTGAGGTCAAGGCACTTCCGTTGCCCCCAAAAACACAATTTTTGCTCTTCCATGCATCTGCTAGTGTGATAACTTGGTTTGGAAAGATTGATATATTGTTTCAGATTTAGTTTCTTAGATCATTTCCTGTTCTTTTACCATAGTTTTCTCTGCATGCTTTTCTCTTCACAGGTTACTGTTCAATATTTTCTGTTTGTAGGTCAGAAATTAGGTCAAGCTAGAAAAAGTTACGTTTTCATGGTATAGTTAGTTCTTTCTTTGATCAGTTTTGGTAAGTAAATGTGCAGATCTCTTGTAGGACATCTAAGCTAACCATCCATCCATAAAACAACTAGCACCAGCTCACTTCTCATAGATTTCCCATGTCATTCGCGACATTTCGCCAATCTGCCCTAATTTCTACGTTTTTCCCCATAAAGCTGCTTTCTTCCCATTTGAACAAATCCAACCATCACGTTCATTTTTTATCCTCCTTGACAAGTTCTAAACACCTCAACACCTTCATCTAGCCTTCAGTTCCCCTTTCCTATCATTTTTCCTCCTTCAAAACTCCAAAAATAGCTGTCGGCCTCCTCCTGTAGATCCTCCTGTAGATCCCCTATAGCCTCCTGTAGAACTTCCAGTGAGTGACTTTTCGAAGTCCGATCATTATGAATGTCTTCAAAAGGGTACTAGGGGCTTCTTAGGACCTCTCCACACCTTCCTCCACCACTGCAACAACCAACTCCACCTTCTTTCACCACCAAACCTCTGCACAATCACAACCAGATAAATCACAAGCATAATGATTTCACATAAAAACAATCAAAGGCACAAAAATATGTTTTCTTCTCATTTCTATTCAGAAGTAGCTTGAATAAATGCAATTTACATTTTCAGTAGTTAATAACACTCATTTCATCAGTTTCCATCTCTTTTCTTGCAAAATTAGGGTTAATAGGTAAATTAGGGTTTGCTAGGGTTTGCGTTACATTTCAGTTTTCTTTCTCTTTCTGCAAATAGAATAGCCTTTGTAGCATTAGTTTTCTTTCATCACAGTTAAAAGCTTCTTCTGAGAATGCATAGAAGTTGGCTTAAGCTCTTAGCAATCTTACACTAGCTGACCATGTGACAGCTTGCAGTAAGAGCTAGTACTTATGCATACAACACCGTCACTTCCAAGTTTGTTACAAACTACCAGGTTGATAAAAGTAAAGAAGGAAGCCCTAGGAGTTGTAGCATTATGGCTGCAATACTAGTGCTCACCACGTTGTAGTTTCTTCCATGCTAGGGTCATTATAGGTTTCCTTTCGTTATTTCAGATCCGACCGCATATTTAAGAATGGAAACCCTTTATTTTTATTGGCTTTCTTTTTATCTACTTTGTGTATGTAAATATTAAGAGGTAATCACCCTTTTAACTAGAACATGACTCATACTTCCATTGGAAAGTCTTAGTAAACTTAATTCTTTTAAGAGATGAAATCTTTGAATTTTTGCATAATTATGATTATACTAATATAGATACTTAATTTCATGTATTACGGAAGATTCACTCTAGTCTTATCATCTGATTTGAATATTCTTTCTCTATTTCAAATTCTATTTGGATAATACTTCTACTAATGGATTATGGTAAAAATTATTGTAAATTTTGAATTCAATTTAGAAATAGTGTTTAATAATACTATGATGAAATTTATCCTTTTATTTATGTATATGTACATACGTAATGAATAGTAAATCTCACAGTCCCATTCAATTATGTTGAATAAGGAAATATATAGTCTAGTTTCTAGTTTTTT
>APFE030022374.1:181888-233433 GCA_000404065.3 Pinus taeda
TATATATACATACTATGGAACTCTCCAACTAGGCGGTTTTGTATCAATAGTTTCATTCCTAGCAATTTGTGCCAAGTCTTTTGTGGTTTATATTTTATGTTACCATCCTCCACAACCTCATATGGTGTTGATGCTAACATTGTACTAAGATAACTCATATCCCTTGCTTATACCTTTATATCAATACTTTCTTCATATTGAAGAAAGAATTCAGCATCTACACCAGAAGAATTCTATAGTAGTCTTCCCCCTACCTTCTTTATCGCTATCATGTTAGAAAATTATATATTATAGAGAAATGGAACACATAAATATTGCATAAATATAAACACAGAAAACACACAAAACAAGAGAGACACAGATATACGTGGTTCACCCAGTTTGGGCTACGTCCATGGAGAAACAACCAGTCCTTCCTTTTATATTATCCAGCAAAGTGAAGAGATACAACATACAACAGATCCATTGTAAAACCCTCTTCGTTCTCAATCTCCTCTCTCTTCCTCACTCAAAATACAGAGATGCATAGACGCAATAAAATTCCCTCATATATACTGAGGGGGTTGCCTTCTAGGGCAAAAAACCCTAAAGTAAACATAACTTCTACCGTCAGATCATCTGCCTAATGAATGACCCAGATTGACTAGAAATTACTAGACTTTTACCAGGCAATTTTACATCTATTTTTAGCTTTGGGGGTGCTACCCCCAAACCCCTGCTGGGGGACCACTAGCCCTCGGACCCCCTAGCTGAACCCCCGCGGAGGGGAGAAGTCCCCCCCACGTGGAGGGGTGTACAATCTTCCTGGGGTATACATCCCGCTGAAACCTTTAAATACAAAAGATAATGAGGCTCCACACCCAAAATATCAATCATTTGCGAGAAAAAGCTCCTCTTCCAAGTTATTTATATATAATCCTACTAGTCAAATTACTATTTGAGATTTTAATGTTGTCTATGTTGAGCGATATATTTTATTGTTTTTTTCCTTTAATCTTTAATACTGTATATTATTAGTTTGATTCAGTTGGGTATACCAGTACTGGTAACTTAGTAAGATTATTCTTCTTTGGAGAACATCTAAGATGATATTGCTAGTAGTAACCTTCAGGTGGCACAAAATTAAGAATTCCCTAATAACATTTGTAGAGCTCCAATTCACCCTGTAACTTGAAATTGAGAATCGAATTGGCCACCATATCTATTTCGAAGAGTTCTCATTAGCCTCTACGGAGTCTATTTCTTTTATTCTAACTGTATAGTCGTGAATGAAGAGTCTAAATAATTCCACCATTTGTTTAACGAATCCTACTATTCCTAAAGAAACAAATTATATGTTCTTGGCTACATCCCAAATCGGTTTGTGAACGTAAAGGCATCCAGAAATTCAATAGAAATTAAAGACAATTCCTGAATATAGTAATTAAAAATAAGAGTTTCCAGTGGCATAAAACTTTTTCCCTATTACTTTTTCTCCTCTTCTCAAATCTACTAGAACAATTACGAGTGTTATAAATTCTATTGTGTGCTTATACAATAAACAATATTCTCACAATTTTCATAAACAAATAGGAAATAATCCTCTAGAATTTATAATCATATCTAGATCTGGATCTACACCTGGGTGACCCACTTTCCTCCCAACCTTGAACTAAAGCCTCCAGTTCCCATTGATCTGAGATGTGCTTGCCAAGGAACCAACAAGCTCTTGTGATTCTAGGTAATGTATTTTATACATTACTTCCCTAACATATTTTTCCTTAGCGATGTCCTACCTTTAATTGGTCTTACAACCCACTAGCCTAGGCTTTCCTTCTTTTTTCAAAAAAGTATTTTTTTCTTTTTCCTTTTACTTTAAAGCTCACTTTTCTCTCCCACGATGTTTCATTCACCCTTACTCAATGTTTTTCTACTACTAAGTAATTTAATTGATTTTCTATCCCATCATATTAAATCTTATTAATAAACCCCTACGAATATTTTAGGAATGATTTAAGGGAAGATTGTCTTGATCTTATCCACCAATAATGGTATCATGATCTTAGCAAGAATCTCTTAACTCAAGTGTTTCTTTCCCAAGTAATTTCCAGTTCTCCTTTTCATTACTAAAATTCATTTATTACATCATCATAATTTATTTTTCATTTTAAGCCAAGTCCATCATGTATTTGTCTACGTCACCACTAAAAATAGTTCAATCTAAAAAACAAAAATATTTACATAGAAATGGAGGGGTATTACATCTTGCCCCTCTTTTTAAATTAACACCATCCTCAGTGTTGATTGTTCATTTTCTTCATTCTTTGAACAATGTTAGGTAAGATTCTTTCATTATATCCTCCTGCTCCTAAGTAGCCTCCTTGGGTGTAAAGTGTCTCCACTACACTTTAACCTGAGCGATGACTCAATTCTAGAGTAAGGTCTCTTTCTAATCCAATATGCGAAGTGGCTCTAGAAGGAAATCACCTTCGGGTTCCACTTGTATCAAATTCCAATCAATCACATAAGAATTATAATGGAAATATTTCTTGAATAAAGACACCTGAAAGACATTGTGAACTTTAATATGCCTCGAAAAATCCAATAGATATGCTATTGGACCAACGTTGTGCAAGATTTCAAAAGGCCCACAGAATTGTGGTGCCAATTTTGCACATGTCCCGGTTATTAAGGTACTCTTGCTCAGTTTTACTCTTAAGTAAACATGGTCTCCAATCTTAAATTATGTATGGCTTCTTTTCCTTTCCTATGTAGTTTTGATGTTTTGTCTAATCTTCTGTACTACCTATTCCATTTCCTACAAAGCATCCGATCCTAATATCAAACTATCTTCTAGTTGACTCCAATTGAGTGGTGTATGACATTTTATGCCATATAAAGCTTCAAAAGGGCTCATTCTTATTGAATTTTAGTAGTTATTGTTATATGAAAAGTCTTCTAAATGCAAAAACTCCTCCAATTTAGTAAGCATTTCCATGACATACATTCACAGCAAATCCTCCAAGATTCAATTGGTCCTTTCTGTCTATCCATCCATTTGAGGATGATATGCAGTGGTGAAATTTAATTGAGTTGCCATGCCCCAAAATAGGGTTTTCCAAAACTTAGAAGTAAACTTAGCATCTATGTCTGGCACTACCTTCTTTGGTGCCCCATGTAGTCGAAAAATATCTTTCATGAAAAGATTGGTAATCTATGTTGTACCATAAGTACACTGCACTGACATAAAATGTGTTTCTTTACTCAAAGTGTCCACCACCACGATGATGGAATCATGTTGTCTTTTTTGTCGTCGGTAATCCATCATGAAAATCCAATGAAATCACTTCCCACTTCCATTTACAAATGGGAAATGGGTTGAGCAATTGAGTAAGATGTTGGTGTTCCACCTTTACCTGTTGACATTCTATACATTTTGCTAATTATTCTTCCACCTCCTTCTTCATGCATGGACAAAATAATTCTTTCCTTAATGTTGTTATCATATTTTGGTATCCTGGATGGCCTGCATGTGGTTTCTTGTGATATTCATCTAGTATCATTTATTTTAAAACACTCATATTAGGAATATACAATCTAGTTCAGTAAGTTAGAAAATTTTCAAAATTTTCAGCATATCTTGGAACATCCACTTGCTATAATTTTTGTTGAATTTCCAAGTATTTGTGATGTTGTTTTATTGAATTTTTTATTTATTCCACAAAATCAGTACTAATTATGCTAATAGATACTCCCATCGAAGCATGTGCCTTCCTACTTAAAGCATATGCTATTTTCTTTTCTTTTATGTTTGTGTGTTCAATATCAAATTCAAACTCAGTAAGGAAAGCTAGCCACCTTGCTTGTCTATAATTTAGATCAAGTTGGCTAAAAAAATATTTCAGACTAATGTGATTTTTCACCAAGGTAAAGAAGTTTTCCAAAAAATAGTGTCTCCACTTTTTGAGAGCATGTATCACTAAAGCCAATTCTAAATCATATATAACATAATTCTTCTCGTGTTCATTTAGTTTCATAGACTCATAGGACACTACAACATTTCCTATGTTAAGACTCCCCCAAGGCCTTCTAAAAAGGCATTAGTACAAACTATAAATTCCTTATTCGGGTCTGCAATTTTCAGTATAGGATCTATTGCTAGAATTTGTTTTAAACTGTAAAAACCTTCTTGGCATTTGGTTGTCAATTCAAATTTTGTTCCTTTCTTCTATAAGGAAGTAATGGGATAAGACAATTTTGAGAAACCCTCTATAAAAATTTGATAATATCATGTGATTCCCATAAATGAGAAAACTACTAACACATCCTTAGGTATGGGCCAATTCATAATAGCCCTAACATTCTCAGGATCAACAGACAGTCCCTCCTTGGAAATGACGTGACCCAAATATTGTGTTTTGTCTTTGTAAAACTCACATTTGCTAAGTTTAGCATATAGCTGATGTTCTTTTAATGTTTTTAATACCAATTTCGAATGTTCTTTGTGTTCTTCTATATTTTTGGAATACACTAAAATGTCATCTATGAAAACTAGCACAAACCTATCAAGATATTTGTGGAGTACATTGTTTGTTAAGCACATAAAGTTTGTTGGTGCATTAGTAAGACCAAAGGGTAATGCTACGAACTCACAGTGACCATAATTGGTTCTAAATTTTTTCTTAAGAATATATTCATGTTGTATCTGCATTTAGTGATAGTTGGTCCATAAATCAATCTTTGAAAAGGTAGTTGCTCCCCTCACTTGATAGAACAAATCATCAATTCAAGGCAACATGTCTTTATTTTTTATGGTTACCTTATTTGATTGGTGATAATCAATTAACATTCTAAATTTTCCATCCTTTTTCTTGACAAATAGTACAGGGGCCCACCATGGTGAGATAATGGGTGTGATGTAACATTTGTCTATGAGTTCCTGTAAGTGCATTTTCAGTTCTAGTAACTCTGGTATACTCATTCGGTAAGGATCTTTAGACATTGGGTGGCACCTGGTACTAAATCGATGGAGAAATCTATGCCTCTTCGGAGACGTAAACCTAGGATTTCCTCTGGAAAAACATCTTGGAATTCACTGATAATTGGAAAAGTCTCTAAATTTTGCTTTCCTAATTTTTGTTTATTTGTTTCCACCTGCACCATGTATATCTGACATCCTTTCCTAGCATTCCTTTTCAGTTTTAAAGCTAAAAAAAATCAGACTGATATTGGTTTTGGTTTTCCTCTAATTAATCGAGTTTGCCCATCTTGACTAACACAACTCACCATTTTCTCCAAATAGTTTATAACAACTCTTTGTGTCTCCAACGAGTCCATGATTATTGATATATCATAGGATCCTAAAGGAAGAATGCTTAAATCTACTTCTGTGGGATAACTATTTAAGTCAATGAGATACTATCTTATTTGACTAGTTAACTTCATTTTTACATACCAGTTTCTAACTATACCAACCATGCATTCTTGAATTTCTCAGGTTTTAATTTTCATTTTTCCACAATTTGGGGACTAATGTAACTTAAACAAGCCCCTCGATATATTACAACATTAATATATTAGTTTAAAATGGAACCATCAATCTCAATCATGGTAGATTGATGCTTATCATGCATGTTCTCTAGACTTGTCGCACTAGTCTTGAGAAAATTTCTAGCAACATCATTCATAGTCATTTCTTCGTGAACCGCTTGAACATTCTGAATAGATCGTGAATAATCCCTTAATAAGTGTGGTTTGACACAACCCCAATACTTAAGCGGTTCACTTTCTATGACCCCATTGCTCTTTTTTCTTTGTACAGTTCCATGGGTTTTGACCCAGTGCGAGACTGTGCAGGCTCATTTACATTTTCCTCGTTGAATTTATTGCTTTGATGATCCTATAAAAAATTATTAAGATAATGAGGATTCTATCTTTTTGTACTCATTATAGACTTGGTTTTGTTCTTAATTTACCACAATTTTAAGCCTTCACTTCTATTCTTGAACTGCTAATAGCACAATCTGGCTTTCCCTACTGCCTCATCCATTGACTTAGGTTTATCGAATTCAATCCTTTCTTTGCAAGGGGCTGGTAAAGAGTTCAAAAATCACTGTACCTTGGCATTCTATTGTTTAATATAGGGAACATATCGTAATAATTTTGAAATTTTTCTACAAACTCATCCATAGTTAAATGTCTCCACCTTAACTCATGGAATCCCTTAGCACGATCATCATAGCATCCCTCACGCAAGTACCAAGACTTAAATTATTTCTAGAATTCCTCCCAATAAATTGTCTTTTCTTCCAACAGGTGTACACTTTTGGTCTCTTCCCACCGGAGAGTAGCTTTTCCCTGCAGTTGGTAAATAGCTAGTCTGGCCTTCAATTTACTCTCATACTCATATAACTAAAAATATTTTATCATGTTAAGAAGCCATGCTTCCGCATCTTCTTCCTTTACCCAATCAAAAGTAGTGGTTTTTATTTTCCAAAACTCTCCTTATAACTCCATTTTCTTCTTTCCTTTCTGTGATTTCAGATACATCCTATCTGATTCACCTCCACTTTTGAACTTCTCTGATTTTTCTTCCCACCATTTTTCTCTGTAGCCCTTTTGTTTCTATGCTTCTATGGCTATACTTTGTAGTCAACTCCCTTATCATCCTATCATGTTCCTCACTAGCCTTTAGTAGGCGTTCATTATTGTTTATGAGGTAAGTTAAATCTTGTTGCAGATTTATGATCAACTCCATAAACTAATAGGTTTGTGGGGTACTTCCATTTCCCAACTCAACATATAACTCTTCTCCAACTGTAATGGCCAGTGGGGAATTATTCGCCATTCTGTTATTGTGTGCTTCACTCTGGTACCTTATGAAAAATACAATTTGTTATCAGTATTCATAATTACACTTCTACCCATATTGCATTTAATTGTGATGATCCCTTCCAAGCTGAGTGTGGAAACTTGGATATGATACCGTTTGTAACAGTCCTCCATCTACATATTTTTTTTTTTTTTTTAATAAACTTATTCCAACATTCCCTTATAATTTATGCTCAAATCCTACCCTTAATTCGGTTGTTGATTTAATTTTCGTGGAAACATTAATCACTTCCTTAGTTTATGAGAACATCATGTGGTGTACTTTTGCAATTTATACTTATACAATCTTGGTATTAAAAATTCTTGATCAATTTGGTTATTATGCAACATCCTAGGCATGATTAGGAATAAGTATAGGATGTCAACATACCATTTCCTTTATAAGTTTATTGGATGGTTTCATTCGCTAATTCTGAGACCGATGACCTGGATAGACATGATGATGTATGAATGTTATTGTAAATTTATTTTATTAGTTGGGTGCACACTATGACTTTTAACCTTGGTGTTTTTAAATGTGTATTGAGAGAAAGTATAGTCATATTGACATAAATACCCCCCCCTCCTTCTCAATTAGCACACAAATTATTTTGCAATTTACCTTTCTCACTATTGTAATGTTTGTATGATGAACTTTGATTCTTGCATTGAATGATCATGCATCGCCTATGCTAGGCCGTTGTGATTTTCACATGGCCTGTTGTACTCTCCCCCCTATTGTAGTTGGATTTAATGCATTTTCATCTGATGACTACTATGCTTTCTCCTTACCTTATCATATCGATAGGGTTTGTAACTTGCCTCATTCAAGAAGCTTACTATCTTACTCTATGGTGTCAGCTCTTGTAACACCACCATGATAGGGACAGAGACACTCACAGTTGGGTTTCTATGAAAGTGTTGCGGCATGCACCACGGTTGCACCTCCACCGCTCACTAAAGTAGGTAAGTTTTTCAACAAAGTTAGGTTTCAAATTCATTTAAATGCCCGAATTTGGTCTACATCTACATGTTCATTGGGTTTTTTATTCCTCATCTATGTCCCTACAGGAACTCAGATGGATTCTCTCTCTCTTATCTCAAATTTGACCAGGATTGGCTTAACTATATTTGTCAATTTATCTCAGTAATTCTTTTATTTCTTTCTTGTTTCATCATACAAGGAACCCCATAGAGATTTATTAATTTTTTTAGGGTTAGACGTACAATATATTGTCTTTTATAATTTTGACAATTCTACCCCTATTTTTTCATTATGTAGAAAATTGGGTAATCCTTCTGGGCGCAATTCCTGGTGTTGCCTCAATGTGGCACCAATACTGTACTTTTAGTAAGTTTATTCACCTTAGTTTCGATATGCATTCTTTGTTTTTCACCAAAGTTATAGAGAAACAGTATTCAAAGTAACAATTTGTTTTTTGTTTTGTATGATGCACATTCTAGGAAAGATAATGGGCTCACGACAACAAACTTTCCTTCAGTAGGTAACCAATTTGTTTTGGAGGTTTCTGTTTCTTGCTTTCTATTTAATTTTGTTACTTTGCTTCTTCAGTAGGGTTGACACTAATCCTAGGTTCCTCTTCTATAGGTACCTCCAGCACCTGTAGATTCGAGAGTTTTTTTTATGCAAGTTCCAATGATGGTTCAGATGTTATTATTCTTTGGTTGACTAGTCTTACTCCTGCCTAGGTTGGTTATATCGCATAACCTCTGCGTCACAACATAGTGTTTCATGCATGAGGAGATAATGGTGTTATTTCTCCTATTCGGTGTAGTTTCTTCTGTGCTAGGGTCACTACTGGTTTCCTTTGGTTCTTTCCGGTTTGGTCATAGAATTAAAAATGAAACCTGTTATTATTATTGGGTTTATTTTTATCTACTTCCTGTATGTAAATATTAAGAGGGAATTACCCCTCTGACTAGAATAGGGCTCATACTTCCACCGGAAAGTCCTAGTCAACTTAATTCTTTTAAGAGATGAAATCTAATATTTTCTACACAATTATGATTATATGAGTATATATCCTTAATTTCATGTATTATGGAAGATTCATTCATGTGTATTGTTATCATCTGATTTCAATATTCTTTCTTTGTTTCAAATTCGGTTTGGATAATACTTACAGTGATGGATTATGGTAAAATTGCTTCTAAATTTTGAATTCAATCTCAACATAGTGTTTACTGCTACTATTATGAAATTTATCCTTTTCTTTATGTACATGTACACACGTAATGAATAGTAAAACTCATTGTCCCATTCAATTATGTTGAACAAGGAAATGTATAGTCTAGTTTATAGTTTTGTTCATACTTAATCGAAGAGAATATATATATATAGTATTATAAACTCTCCAACTAGGCATCTATGTATCAATAGTTTTCATTCCCAACAATTTGTGTCGAGTATTTTGTGATTTATAATTTATGTTACCATCCTCTACAACCTCCTATGGTTTTGATGTTAACATTGTACTAAGCTAACACCCCTACCTTTCTTAGACCTTTATATCAATCCTTTCTTCATCTTGAAGAAATAATTTGCCATTTACACTAGAAGAATTGTATATCAGTTTTCCCCTTCCCTTCTTGATCACTATAAGAAGCTTGCGGGAAAATGATCCTCTTCCAAGTTATTTATATATATTTCTACTCGTCAAATCCCTATTCCATAGTTTAATTTTGTCTATGTTAAGCGATATATGTTTCTTTCTTAGATCTCTCTTATTGTATATTATTAGTTTGATTCAGTTGGGTATACCACCACTGGTAACTTAGTAATATTATTCTTCTCTTGCAAGCATCTGAGAGGATGTTGCTAGTAGTGACCTTCATGTGGTAGAAAATTAAGAATTTCCTAATAGATTTTGTAGAGCTTCAGTTAGTCGTGTAACTCAAAATCGATAATCGAGCTTGCCACCATATCTATTTTTTAGAGTTTTGGCGAGTCTATTTTTTTATTTTTTTTTAGTCTAACCGTATAGTTGTGAATCAACATATACCCACAGAAAATACTCTAAGCCTTAGTTCATAATTGAACAATGTTTCCTATAACTCTCAAGCGACCACTACATTTGTGATTATGAAAAATCTGAATAATTCCACCATTTGTTTAGTGAATCCTACTATTCCTAGAGAGAAAATTTATGTGAACTAGGCTACATCCAAATTCGGTCTGTGCGTGCAAAGGAATCCAAAAATTTAATAGAAACTAAAGACAATTCTTGAAAATAGTAATTCAAAATAAGATTTTCCAGTGGCATAAAAAATTTTCCCCATTAAACTTTCTCCTCTTCATGAGTCTATGAAAATTAAAACATGCTCCTGTAAGCACTCACAACCAAATAAATATTCATTGATTTTTACTGAAACTACTTATTTTCTATACACATACAATTCAACAAAATTCTACAACTACCCCCATTTCCATGTATTGTCATGTCCATAACCAATAATGAATAAAAATATAAATCTACTAGAATAGGTATGAGTGTTATAAATTCTACTGAATGCTTAGAAAATAAGAAATATCCTCACAATTTTCATAAACCAATAGGTAATAATACTCCATAATTTCTAAGTGTATCTAGATTTGGAACTACACCTGGGTGAACCACTTTCCTCCCAAACTTGAACTGAAGCCTCTAGTTCTCTCCAAGCTTAGACGTTCTTGACAAGGAATCAACAACCTCTTATGGTTCTAGGTAATGTATTTTATACATTACTTTCCTAGTATATTTTTCCTTAGCAGCGTCTTGGCTTTGATGTGTATGCCAACCCACTCACCTAGGCTTCCCTTATTTTTTCAAAAAAAAAAAAATCCTTTTCCTTTTTCTTTAAAGCTTGCTTTTCTCTTCCATTAGGTTCCTATACCAATAGGAGCCATAATTTTGAATGACTAAGTTTAATCTTGTAATATTGTACATACCTTTGCTTTCTGCAAATGTTTCCCATATTATGAAAAAGTAAAAAATGTAAAGAGGGTATGTCGTAAAAGATTAATCAAACGACAAAAAGAATAAGAGAAGGTCAAAAAAATGAAAGTATATGAACCCCAAAAACAAAAAGACCATGAAAGTGTGCAAGTCCAAATGCCACTACTATTTACTTTTATGCATAACAATGATTGTGTGCAACTTGTTATTCATGCCACAATCCATGGTAATCAAATGGTTTAATCTTGGTTATTGCATGATTTGAATTTCATGTTTCTAGATTAGAGAACAAAATCTGACCAACCAGTTTAATCTTGGTAGATCATAGTTAGGTAGAGAAAATAAAAGGAGCTCATAAGCTTAATCTGAGCCCTTGGATGATATAAAGTTAGAATTAGATAGTTTACTTTGTAAATAAAAGAAAAGGATTGATAAGGGTTTGCTAGCCTAAATGCACCCTAATAAAGTGAAGGAAAAATGGTAGGATGAGTAAGTGGCCAAGTAGTAGAAAGGTTGCAGAATTATCATGTGATTACATAAAATCGCTTATGTCATTGTTTTAAATGAATCTTTTCAATATGCATAAGTAGAGGACAAGCAAAGGAAATGGTTCACAATGTGATTTATTTAGCATCGCCTCATTCATTTTAACCCCTATGACACTCACTAACTTCCCTTTCACAATAAAAATATTAATACCTATAGTTCTTTAAGTCAAAGAGGCTTCAAGCATTTCTCTGAGCTCTGGTGGGACTGGACCCTTGTCTTGATGACTTAAGGAGGAAAGGTGTCAAATTCCCTTATAAATCATTCATCCCCCTCACAAAACCCCTTTTCCTAAGGTTAAGTTCTCTTGCCTAGGAAAACCCCTTTATAAACATGTTTTATGTGCAAAACCCACCAATTAAATTTATCCTAATTACTAAGTATGTGGAAAGCACACAACATTTAATATACCTAAGTGCAATACCTCTTCTGCTCATTTCACCACATATTAACTTTTTAAACTTTATTATTTAAATTTCTGAAAAACCCATTGTCCCATATATATTTAACTTCTTTATATAAATTAACCCCACCCTTTAGTTTATTTATAAAGTATATTACTACCCAATATCCCAAAAATATATTGAATCCAACCCTTATCCCTTAATCTTGTATTAAAGTGTCCCCAATGAGATTAAGCTTCAAGTTATTCTCATACTACCGGTGATTAGACCCATGGCCCCCCCGAAAACGTTCTTTGTAAATCGTCGCATAGCTACACCTCCCGATCACTATTGATCATCGCCCTGCCCCCCCCCCCCCCCCCAACCCCACATCTAATGACCCGTAACCATATCGGTCATGCCCAATGTTCGCCCTTTAACTGCTTGATAGAATGGTTTTCCTTCTAACCTTCGACGCTATGTGTCACACGACAAGTGTAATCCCCCCGAATACCGCCTGCACTACAAAAGCAGTGTGATGGACCTCCCAAACCACTTCCCACTTTCAACTGAAAACCGTCACTGTTCATCAATCAATGAACCCACCAAAAATTAACCGTTTTCCCTATAAAATCCCATTTACCCCTCTTTTCACTCTTTTTGCACAATTACCATTAACAATTCAGAAAAGCTGTTGTGACTCTTGCAACTAGCTAATTCGCTCACAGACCTCCGCCATTACTTCACAAACGCTACAGACAGCCCTACTCATTCATCAACTCGTACCAGAATCGCATGAACCTATGTCGCCTCCGTCAACTACCAGTAATAGTCAATTTTGCCCAATTCCAGGAGAATGATGAATGTAAAATCACCTGATGCAGAATGGTGGGAGACAATGACTGATTTATTGTGATAAATTTACAGCAAAAAGTTATTGCACAGTAAAAACAAAGCAGCTAGGTAAACAGGTGAAAACATCACATCAGGGTCAAAGTGTATCAGATGAAAGAGTATCAGTAAAAGTGAATCACATTGAAAAATCAAAGTGAAGATAGATGAAAAAATAGAGCAAAAATGGCACATTTTCCAGAAATTTCCTCTTTAAGTCATAATTTTTTAGAAACTATTGTGGCCAATCCAAGATGAATTTTGAGAAACGGGAGGTGGCTTTTGTTTCTCAAAGGCCAATCTACAAAAATATATCTAACTTTTTATACAGGTATTACAAAAAGGGATATAAATGCATCTCTTTAGAGCCTATTTTTCAAACTATGCAAAGGCCTGTTTTTGACATCCTTTTGCAGAGAATATTGTGAACATCTGGAGCTGCATTTTGGGACACTGAGAGTGGTTTATCTCCATAACATACTTATCTATAATAACCTTTTTCACTTTTTACATATCTATCTTGGATTGAGATATACAAAGGTATCAATGGACCCTAAGTTTGTAGAATTTTTGGGGCAGAATGCACAAAGAAAGGAGGAAGTTAGTGACTTGGAAGCCTCATCATCAATTAAGAGTTGTTATCAAATTCGGATTTCTCTTCTTTGCCACCATCAATCCATAAATATAGTTCCAAATAGATTCCTTAATTTTGAGTGTCCTTTATTTAAGTTCTATTAATATAAAACAGTTTGAGATATTTGTAAAACCAATCTTGATATTTTTTCAAGATATTTCAGTTTACAATTTGTATAAATACTTCTTCATTTGAAGTATTTGAGGGTGGATTCTTGGACATTTCTATAGACTTCTTGTTCTTAAATATGAAATTCTATTGTATCAATGACTGGATCAGGGAACAAAGATCAGATATTTCACTGGATTCTTGTGTAAAGCAAAGTTGAAATAAGTATTCTCTCATGTTCAATGTTCTTTTCTTTATGTTTTTCTATATTCTTACTTGTATCTCTAAAAATATGAATGCTATAACATGGAATGATATCTCAAAAATTGCTTAACTACACCCTGTCTTGACTGTTATGCATATTTAATGTTTTCTTCACTAATCTAAGTTAAGGAATTCTTGATTGCTCCTTAGTTTAGATGATTCCTTCTGATCTATAGCAAAGGATTCTTGATTGCCCTTTGTTCATGATTATACCCTGTTCTTCATTTTAACCCAGGTCTGAGGATTCTTAAGTGCTCTCTCACCCTGGTTAGGATCATTTCACTCATTCGACCTACAGATTTGCTCTTTAGTTTGCTAGCCTGCCCTATGAACATTCCCTTTAATGAATTGATCCAGTTCTGCTATCCATCTATTGAATCCATAGCCCAATGGCTTAAAGACCTTGCTTTATCCATTTGTTCCAACAATTCCACTACCCAACCTTCAATTCAAAACCAAAACCCCAATGAACATTAAGAACTAGCCTAAAATCCTAGCAAAAAAAGCTAAATCATAAAGAGAGAGCCCTCTCGGGACTTAGGTTGGCTAGAGCCTAAGCCTAAAAGTGGTTAGCAGTTACTGCGGTGATCTCCTCCTTTAACCTTGGGAAATTATTGAGTGATAACATCTCCCATGATGCTTTATTCACCCTTAATTTTTTTCTACAACTGAGTGAATTAATATATTTTCTCTCCCATCGTATTAAATCTTATTAATCAACCCCTAGGGATATTTTTAGGAGTGATTTAAGGGAAGATTCTCTTGTCTTATCCACAAATATTGGTTTCCAAATATTGGCAAGAATCTCTTAACTCAAGTGTTTCTTTCCAAAGTAATTTATTTCTTTCCTTTTCATTAGTAAAATTTATATATTACATCATTATAGTTTATTGTTCATTTTAAGTTAAGTCCATCCAATATTTCTATCCGTCACCACTAAAAATAGTTCAATTTAAAAACAAAAAGATATTTACATAGAAACAAAGGGGTATAATAGAATCCATATTCAAAATCTCACAACATATTGAATTCCAGGTAACGCAAGAGAAAAATGAATTACTCATGTGAAGCATTTGTTTTCATGTAGTGGATGAAATAGTAAAATTTATGCCTAGAAATAAGGCACTAGGGCTTGATGGATTCATTGCAAACTCTTTCCAGATTTGTTGTCCCATAACGGGGAGTGAAGTTTCGAATGATGTAGAAGAATCAAGAAGATCTCTCTCTATCCTCCTTACTTTAAATGCCACTTTCCTTGCAACAAAAACCAAAAAGGAAAAGGTTTATGAACTAAAAGGATTCAAACCTATCCCACTCTATAGTGTAGAATACAATGTAACATCAAACATAATCAACAATAGATTAAAACCATTATTTCCCAAGATTATTCTTCATAAATGTTCCAAATTTGTAGAAGGTCAAAAAATATTAGATGGACTCCTTATTTCTCATGAGGTTATCCACTTTCTAAAAACCTAAAAAAAATAAGGGATTTCATCAAGCCAGATTTACTTAAGTCTTTTGACAAGTTGAATTAGTCATTCTTAATCAAATTTGTGTCCTCTTTTGGTTTCGCAAGCAAATGGATTCATTACAGAAAACCCTTACTATTTTTAGATTCATTTCCAATTCTCCTCAATGGATATCCCTCTAGCACATTATTTCCCTCCAGGGGTATAAGACAAGGTGATTCATTATTTCCCTTCTTGTTCATTATTGCAGGTCAAGGTTTGGGCAGAGCAATTAAAAAAGTGATTTCTCTAAATAAAATTGAAAGAATACATCTTTTTGGTGAGGATATACCAATCTCTTAGCAATAATTCATGGATGATATAATATGTTTGACCACTAAAACTACTCGCTAGGCCAAAGCCATACACAAAAATATGGAGGATTTTGTAACTACATTAGGTATGGATATAGGGTAGGCTAAATCTCATATTTTTTGTTTAACACTCCTTTCTTAGTGCATACACACATTTCTAGGCTCCTTAGATATGAACGAAGCAAGCTCCCTTCAAAATACTTGGGCGACCCACTTGTGGACAACTCATTAAGTCTCCAGGCCTAGGAGGACTTAATCAACAATTGGTAAATAAAGTAACTAGCTAGACCTATCAGTATCTTAATAGAGCAAGCCATCTTATTCATTTCAAATAAATTATTCGATTTCTTCCTCTCTACGTCTCTAATCTTGTTGGGAGAGGGCCCCGTGGGGCCAATTTTGTAAAAAAAATTGTTATTATTGTAAAGTCTTTGCATTTTGAGGAGAGAAGTGCGAAGGTCATTAGCAGTCAACGAGTTTTTAGGACGGTAAAATCCCCTTAATTATTAGAATTTAATTTTCTTTTTCCCACCCATGGTTTGTGGACCATGGTATTTTAATAGAGGATGATATAAAAAGGGGTCATAGAGAGTCATGAAGGATGTCTAAGTGAATCAAGTAGTGAATGATCTAAGTAAGAGAAGTTAGCTTTTTTGTAGTTAGGCGAAGGGGAAGGCTCTTGTAGCTATGTGTGCAGATACATTGGTAAGTCTGCAGTTGAGTGTGTGGGCCCCTGTAGTTGTGTGCTAGGGTAGAAAGGGTCGGTAATTGAATATCTGAGCATAATAAGGGCTACTTTGGAGCATTAGTTGTGTATCTGTATATTATTCTTTACTTCCGCGTTTACTATCTATTCACTCTATTACTAAATTTATCATGAAAATTACTTAATAGATGCACGAAAGTGATAGATCTAGTTAATTACATGATGTTATGAATGTTTAGAACTATTAGCGAAAATTTTAGATATGTTATTTGTAAGTTACTATAATTTTATAGTCTCAAGGGTTAGGGTTCACGAAGGTTGGAATAAATCCCTAGAAGTAATAGAAACATATCACATAGTCCTTTGGATGTGGAAACATGGTTCTGGAATCTCCCAATACTACCACGGGTGAGATTACAGCCTCCACTACGCAGGCTATTTCCGAAACGGTGGGTATTGTAGGGTTTTGTTGGTTACCGCAACTAACTGTAAACTTGGGTCCAAGCCCCCTTAAGCCAACAAATTGTTCCATTGTCGTGACTGGGATCTATCTGAGGAATATGTGATTAACAATAAGTGGATACTGACCAAGAAAGATATCAAGAAGTGGATAGATCGGAAGCTACATGAATTTGCATCACAGGGAAACGAGAATCTAGGCTTTTCGAAGGAAGAGTGGTTGAATAGATACATGTATACAAAAGAACAGGAGATTTTCTTCTGCTCTTTTCTGTGCGAGTTGTATGAATGGTTGTCTAAATTGATAGGAGGTCAAGGTACATGGAAGTTTGATAACCGTATTGTTTGGACTCCACAACTAGTGAGGCATCTAGAAGGGTTAGAAAACAAGATCAGAAGGGATGTCGATTATTGGATCAATAGTATTTTGGCTGGATTCTTTACTGAGTTCGCGATCGATACATCTGTTAGTTATAGCGAAGTTGAACATCATCTTTTCAAAGGATGAAGGTGTAAGTATCTCAAGTCCTTAAAAACCTAGAGTAGAATGCTATTGTGTCAGAAAAGGGTTATGCCATTGAATTGATGTTTATTTGAGATTTCACGGGAGCTACAGGAAGTGTAGATCCATTAAGAATAACTTTAGATTCAGGTGCTAAATATAGTCCTTTGTTGGGGGCATCTGATAGTGATGAAGAAAGTAGTGGTCTGAAGATGCATCAAGGCGTGCCTCAAACGGTAAATCAGGGTATTGCAGCAATACCACATCCATTCACTCCACCTCTGCCATCATCTCCACCCCACACACCTACACCTACACCTTCGTCTCCACCTCCACCTACACTATTCAATATGGTGAATACTATGAAGATGCCCATATTCAAGGGTCTGGGGACAGAAGGACCTGAATAATTTTGGTTTGTAGCAAATGTTGTGTGGAAGTCACAACAGATAATGAATGATGACCAGAATAAAGTGCAGCTAGTCACAACATTACAATATAGAGTGCTGAGCTGGTATATTAAGTATTTCTCGACTCATCCAGTTATGACACTTAAAGATATTAAGGATGTGCTAAATACTTAATTCAATAATCCTAAGTCAAAAGCTCAGTCAATAACATAGTTCAAAGAGATCTAGCAGAAGGTAAATGAGTTTGCATGGGATTTCGATCAAAGCCTGAAGTGCCTGCTCCAGCAAGCTAATATGCAGATTACAAATGAACAACAAAAGGATTGGTATATTTCTTCATTATTACCCCATCTAATATTGCCACTGTCATAGTAGAAGATTGGAACACAAGTTGAGACATTGGAGATTGCTATGAAGTTGGAAGCCTCACGTATTTAGGATACGAATATGGTAGTGCAACAGATTCAGTGTCAATCGGCTAGGTTGCATATGGAGTTGCAGAGCCTCAAGAAGGGAAAAGACTAGAATGAGGTCCACACAAAAGTATGATGTTTGAAATGTAAATGCCATGGTCACAAAATGGATCATTTCCCATTGTATCAGAATTATCTAGTTGGGGTAGGTCCTGTCCCCCTGAAGCCAGAAAATATCGTTGGGACGAGTACATCAATAGTACCATGCTGCGCTATTTCTCAGATTGTAAGAAACCATACAATTGACAATTTTCATTTGTTATATAATTTTGTACAAACTCCCCAACAATTGTTTTGTAACTTTTGCAAATCTGTTGGTCATAACGAGCACAATTGCCGAAGTTATGAATCGATGATGGACAAAACACCAACATATAGAGTACAGATGGGAGGCATGTCCTCAGTAGGATCAAGGTGCAACTGTAGCACGTGGAGGATTCTAGGGATGAGGAAGAGGATAAGGGGGAGGACCTGGAAGAGGTTGAGGCCACATCATTTGTTACAATTGTGGAGAACTAGGTCACTTTGCATGAGATTATCAAAATCCAATGCACCCATTGTGTCAGTATTGCAAACAGTTTGATCATGTCATAGAAAATTATCCCATACTCATAACAAAGATGCAAGAGAAGAAGACCCAAACTTAGTATCCTACTCAGAACATCCAGATGATGAGATCAAAACTGCCTGAAGAGTGACTGAGTGTTAATATTGTTAAGGGGAGTGGTATAGCTACCAGGGAGGATAAAGGGAAACAACCAGAGGTAAATGTATGGGTACGAAAGGCCACTTACAAATATGTTGGATTTTATTTGCATAAAGCATAGGAAACATTTATGGAGGTGAAGAGGAGCTTTGCAGACACGGGAGCTTCTACCTCAACAACTAATAATACGTGCACGAATAAGCCTAAAGGACTGAGTACTACGCAAGAAATAGACCCTTCACTATTGACATCTTTCTTATAAACATACATGAAGCTCCTAAGGGACCAAAAATCAGTTGAGGGACTGCAAGAGTTGATAGATAACTCCACTGGCAAGGGTAAGACACTACCAGAGCAACACGTAGTGCATAAGGTGGACAAAGGTAAGAAAAGGATTGGTCACGAAATGAGATTCACTACCCAGATTGGAGATTTTGAAATGTACTAAGTGATCCTTGTTTTGGGTTCTAATGAAAATGTTTTGTCAAAGAAACCTGGGAAAAAGTGGGAAAACCAACACTACAGTGGTCCCCGATCCAGCTAAGAATGGCGAATCATCAAAATATTATTTCGATGGGGCACCTACATGGTGTAACTGTGGATATTGAAGGGGTGTGCACCATAGCCGATTTTGAAGTGATTGAGATAGTGGTTGACAGTAATCCATACCCGGCAATGCTTGGCATTGATTGGGACTTTAATATGAATGCGGTCATCAACCTCAAGAAGCAAAAAATGACATTTGAAAAAAAAAGAACTAAGGGTTATTGTTCCATTGGATCTGACCGAAGGTGCGAGATATACTGAACCAGTCCCAGATTATTATGAGGAGGACAATATTGAGAAAATCTATAAAACACATATTTCATTAAATTTGGAAATATTTTATTACAAGGGCATCACTAGAATTGAGCTTCTTGGTTATTTTGAAATTCTAGATCCACTATTTACTTCCAACTTTAATGAAATATGAGTTATAAGCTTATTGCGTGGGATGAGCATTAGATCAACCCTACAGTGGATGAGCGAATTACCTGGGAGAATGACAACTCCTACAATTCAGATTCAGGTGAGGAGCTAGAGCACTGGTAGAACAGATTGCATGAGGTATCATCGTTGCGATGTAATAGGCTCACTAACTTACTCTGATGTATATCTGCTGAGGTACGCAACTTACCACATTATGATGGTTTAGAATATGTCAATTTATTTCTGGATAAATTTGAAAGGGATGTACCAGAGGAACATTAGTTCTAAGCATTAAACATTGCGCCTAGACATCGCACTAAGGGCTATGCCTGCTCGATGGTGGAGCACACATAAGAGAAGATTTGTATACTGGAAGGAATATCGACAGATGATGAAGCTTCGGCTTGGGTATGCCAATACCTACATTCCAAAGAAATACATAGGAAAGGATGATCCGCATGAGCATCTAGCTCGATGGACAAAAGCCTAGGGAGAAGAACCATAGCCATAATGGGTTCATATATTCTGCCACACTTTGGATACTATTTCGATCAACTGGTATCTAGAAACTGAGCTGCGACATGGAACCGCAAAGTGGGATGTTTTGAGGGAAACATTTCTGTTAACTTTCAGTTTTTAGGATGGGTTTGAGTGTATTGATGAAGCGTTAGAAGAGATCAAAGCTGCAACCTTCAGAATGCTCGAAGTTCCTGTCGCATGGGTACAAATAGACTTGAGTACACAGCTACACCATGCTATAGAATGCCATAATGTAACCACAGAGGAAGGTGAGGAAGATCCTAGGAACATCAATATTCCTGAGTCAAAGGGACAGTGTGAAGTTGCAGGACCTAAAGTGGAATTCCTTGATATCTTAAAGTCCTTAAAGACTAAGCAGGTGAATATTGGGTCGGAAGTGCAACCCAAGTTCGCAAACATAGGTGACTATTGGGATGAGGACACATTGGACAAAGTCACGGAGTTATTCCAGGAGTATCAGGACTTGTTTCCCACCAAATTCTCATATCTAAAGGGGATAGTAGGTGATCTAGGTGTCATGAAGATCACTTTGAAGCTAGATGTGAAGCCATTGATGTTGGAATATAATCCTAACATCTACATTTATTTTTTAGCCTAAGTATCCTTGACTTAGCCACATGCACTAAAAATCATGTTAACACTAGGTTTTTGGTAAACTAGCTCCGTGGACCAACTTTCCCCTGTTTTTTTCCTTTAAAGGCTTAATATTATGGAAATATTGGTCCAACTACATTCCTAAACCATTTAGACATCTAAGTGCATGTTCACACCTAACCACACCTCATCCACTTGAGTTATTTGAGGATTGGCGCCCCACATGAAGATTCCCACATAAATCAAGGGATTTGGTCCCCCAGAGCATTTTAGCATGTTTTAAAGTTGCCTTCCTTGGGAAATGTGCCCCTCCTCATTCTTTCCTCATGGTTGATAGTTGGCATAGGTTGTCTTGAGTCATTGTTTCTATTTTAGGCCTCCCTTTGGCTTTTCTTAGCCTTTCAGTTTTTTACTAGTTTTTTCCTAGTTTTCTAGATTCAACAATTTCTATATAACCATATCCCTTTGGGATTATAGGTTTGGTTGCTCATGTATTACTATTGTTCATTAATTTAATACATTGATTTTATGGATCAAATTCTTTCTTTCCTCTCTTGAATATCAGAAAATTACTTGTGCTTAATTTAACTAGAATTCTATATCTATCCGAGTTTCTGCATGAATTCTACATGGTATCAGAGCTAGTTTGAATCTAGTGGATTGTACGTGGTTTTATTTGTAGGTATAGATCATCAGGAGGTGTATCAAGCAGCAATGGATCATCTCTCTCTGCCCACAAAACTCGTTCTAAATCCTTTCAATTACTTCAAATGGAAGACAAAGATCACTTTGCTCCTCTGAAGCAAAGAGCTTTACAGGGTAACAATGGGAACGAAGATTGAACCGACTTCTGGAGCGGAGAATATCAAGTATTTAAACAAATTAGATGAAGAAATTGGGCTGATATGCCTATCAATTTCTAGAGAACTCTTGTTTCATGTCAGCGGAGCCACTACTCCTGATGCGGTCTGGACCACATTGGAAGGACTATATGAAAAGCAAGACGAAATGGGAGTGCATCAACTAGAGAATGAATTCATATCCCTCAGTCCAACTCATTTCAGCAACCTGAAAGAATAATTCACCAAGTTTAAATACCTCTTCGTTGAACTTTATTCATGTGGTGTCAAGAAAGAGGAAGATCAACTCATCCTTTCGATTCTCTCGAAATTAGGCCCTGAATATTCCGTATTTGTATTGTCTTTTCAAGCATATAAATTGACTAAGGAAAAATGGAAAATGCCTCCATTGAATGAATTCATTGTAGAATTGACTCAAGAGCAAGCTAGGTTAGTCTAAATGGGTGCCATCAAGCATTCAAAGAACCAAGCACTTGTTGCTACTAATGCTCCAAAGAGCAGTGGAAGAGACAAGCAAAAAGGGAAGGGTAAATTTGATGAATCGAAGAAGGAGAGACGTGTACAATCTTTAGAGAGCTCTTATTTGCCTAAGGGTAAGAAGAATAAGGAAAGAAAACATTGCAACTACTATTCCAAAGTTTTTCATCTCGAAGAAAATTGCATGAGGAAAACAATCAATGAGATGGCTAAGCAATTGCAATAGTACAATCTCACCGTGCTCGAGAATGCAAAGAAGAAGGATGATAAAAAAATGGGAGACGGGAGAGGGAGAGTATGAGATGGTTATGCTTTAATGGTTGTCACATCCACTCCATAAACTTGGATCTTTGAGTCAGGTGCATCGAAGCATATGGCTGCATCAAAAGATGAATTTTCATCCATCAAGGAAAGCACCAGATCCCCAATTTACTTGGGAGATGCCACACCCACAAAGGTGTGCATAGAAGGAATTATAGACCTTGAAGGGGGCTGCTTCAGAAATGTGCTTCATGTTCCCTCGCTATCTGCAAATATTCTCTTGATATATCATATCACTCATTCTGGCTCTGGAAGGAAGGTGGAGTTCACTTTAGACTCTGTAGTGATTACCGACATTTCCACGGGCTCACAGCTTGCACATGGAATTGAAGATCATGGTTCTCATTTGTATTTCTTCTCCAACTTTTCTCCTAAATATATTAGCATTATATTTCTATCACAATCTAATGATATCAATAGGTTATGGCATGAAATATTTGGCCATCTAACCTATAAGTACTTGCATCAACTCAGCAAGGAAAACATGGTAGAAGGATTGCCCGCTATTAAATTCACAAGGCAGTGTATGTCAAGGATGCATTCTTGGCAAGCATCCGGAGAAAAGGTTTGACAAAGGGAAGGCACAGAGAGCTTCCTCACCTCTTGGGATGATTCACAATGACATTATCGGACCATTCCTGCAGCCTTCAATCAGTAAGGCTCAATATGTACTTATCTTCATAGATGATTTCTCTCGATTTACTTGGGTATTTTTTTTTAAATTAAAATCAGAAGTATTTGAATGCCTTATAGAATTTAAAGCACTTGTCGAGAATGAGTCTGGGTGTAAGATTAAGATACTCCATACTGATAATGGGGGGGGGAGTATTTCAACAAATATGTACAACAACTTTGTATTGATGAAGGTAGACAACTACAACACACAGTGCCATATACACCACAACATAATGGTGTCGTGGAGAGGAAAAAACAGTCGTTAAAAGAGATGGCCAATTGTATGCTACAATCCAAATCATTAGCTCCTAAGCTATGTGCTAAAGCTATTAATTATGTAGCATACATTCAGAACCACATTCCTCACAAAGCACTCAAAGGAACCACTCCATTTCAATGTTGGACCAGTAAGAAACCGAAAGTGTCGCACTTTCGCATTTTTGGTTCACGAGCATGGGCTCACATTCCAACAGATAAGAGGAAGGATTTGGAGCCTCAAAGTGTTGAATGTATATTTTTTGGATATCCTACTAGTGTCAAAGGATATATATTGTTGGACTCTCACACTGAAAATTTCCTTGTAACTCAAAGTGTGAAGTTTGAAGAATAATCACTGCATGATTTTTCAGCAGACCTTGCCAAGGAATCGCTTGTTGCCACTAATGAGGAGGATTCTAAAACTTTCTCGAGCACTTCAAAAAATCCATCAAAGAATCCTCTTTGGTTAGAATCAAAGGATGGGGATCAGGTTATGGCTACTCCAACTCAACTACCAACTTGGGCAGAGAAAACCCTGCAAGATGCGGGTGAACTAGTCGGTGATCCTGCAGATTCGAGAAGGACTAGATCATAGTTTTTTGGGGCTCCTCAAGCCCTAGCTGCCACTAAACCATTGCTTCCCATACATTTCTACATGACACTTGGTTTAGATCCATAGTCACACTCTGAGGCTGTTAGAAACCTTCTTTGGGAGGCTACCATGGATGAAGAGTACTCTGCTCTCATGGAAACAACACATGGTACTTGGTTCAACTTCCGAAAGGAAGAAATCTTGTTCGATGCTGATGGATCTCTCGAACAAAGATAAGATTGTTGCAGATGGTGAGATCAACAAGTACAAAGCTCAACTTGTTGCAAAAGGATACTCACAGGTACATGGCATAGACTACACAGAGACATTTGCACCTGTTGTAAAAATGGACTCCATTCGACTAGTTTTAGCCATTGCTGCTTCTCGCAGATGGGAAGTTCATCACATGGACGTGAAGATTGAATTTCTTCATGGAGATCTCAAGGAGGAGATATATATGGAGAAACCATAGGGATACATTTAGAACTCTTCCCTCGTTTACGGATTAAAGAAATATTTTTATGGCCTAAAACATGCTTCGAGAGCCTGGTATGAAAAGATGGATTCTTTCCTGCTTTCCATTGGGTTCATTCGATGCAAATCATATCAGAATGTTTATTTGCTGCAACATGATGATTCTATTTTTCTGATAGTACTTTATGTAGATGATTTACTGATGACAGGGAACCTTACCTCAGCTATTGATTCGGAAAAATTGGCATTACATGATCGATTTTCCATGACAGATTTGGGACCGTTTCACTATTTTCTTGGTCTTGAAGTTTCTCAGTCTACTTCAAGGATCAAGATGGCACAGTCTAAGTATGCATCAGATCTAATTATCTACTTTCATATGACGGAATGCAAGACAACAACATCTCCCTTTCTTTTGAGGATCAGATTTGAGGATGCGGGTACTACACCTTTGGTGGACAATACACTCTATTGACAGTTGGTTGGGAGTTTGTTGTACCTTACTCACACCTGACCTGATATATCTTTTGTAGTAGGAGTTTGTTCCAGATATATGTAGGAGACCCATGAGCTTCACTGGAAAGCTGCAAAGAGAATCCTTAGATATGTTAAAGGTACTTCCAGTTTTGGTATCTTTTATGCTGCAGATTGCCCACATTCATTTATTGGGTACACAGATTCTGATTGGGCTGGCGATGCTACAGACTGCAAGTCCACCTTTGGTTCAGGGCCTTTTCTTAGGTCTATCAAGAAGCAATCCATGATTTCTTTATCTAGAGCCGAGGCAGAATACAAAGGTGCAGTGAATGCAGCTACATAGGCTGTTTGGTTACAGGGGCTTCTCTCCGAGTTTGGTATTTAGTATCCACTTCCGACTGTCATATTTTATGACAATCAGGGGTCCATTAAGATATCAATTGATCCAGTTCAAAGGCAGAGGACCAAGCACATCGAGATTCACATGCATTACATTCATGAGTTGATCCATGATTGAGTCATATCACTGCTGTACTAATCCACTAAGCAGTTGGTTGTAGACATCTTCACCAAGTCTATCACTAAAAAGAAATTTTTAGAACTAAGAGCTATTCTTGGAGCGGTGGAGATAGCTGAGTAGGCCCTTCTGGCCACTTAGCCCTTTTTTTCCTCTCTTTTTTTTGTCGGGGGGGGTTCCCATGAGGTTTTCCCTCTCTCTTCATTTTATGAGGATGTTTTATTTATTGTACATGAGTACCTAACATGGCATCTTGGCTGGCACTCAATTTAGATGAGTTAGGATGAGGGGGCGGTGTTGGAATATAATCCTAACATATACATCTATTTTTTAGCTTAGGTATCCTTGACTTAGCGACATGCACTAAAAATCATGTTCACACTTGGTTTTTGGTAAACTAGCTTAGCGGACCAACTTTCCCTTATTTTTTGCCTTTAAATGCTTAATGTTATGGAAATATTGGTCCAGCCACTTTCCTAAACCATTTAGACATCTAAGTGCATGTTCACACCTAACCACACTTCATCCACTTGAGTTAATTGAGGATTGGCGCCCCACATGAAGATTCCCGCTTAAATCAAGGGATTTGGTCCCCCGGACAATTTTAGCATATTTTAAAGTTTCCTTCCTTGGGAAATGCACCCCTACTCATTATTTCCTCATGGTTGATAGTTGGCATAGGTTTTCTTGAGTCATTGTTTCTATTTTAGGCCTCCCTTTAGCTTTTCTTAGCCTTTTCTAGTTTTTCCCTAGTTTTCATAGATTTAAGAAAGTTAAATGATGCTTGTGTCCATGATCCATTTCATACACCATTCACAAAAGAATTATTTGAGACTTTTGGAGGTTAGGAAGCCTATTCATTTACTAATGGGTTCTCAGGGTATCATCAAATCAAAATCACGGTAGAGGATTGGAGTAGGACTACCTTTGCTACTGAATGGGGTTGTTTTCAATATACAGTTACACCCTTTGTACTTAAGAATGCCCCTACAATATTTTCTAGGATGGTAGTCGTAGCTTTCAAATAATTTATTCATAAGTTTTCGGAGGTTTACTTCGATGATTGGACGTGTTTGGGTTAGTAAAGGGACATATTTTCAGTCTTCGCCTCATACTGGACACTTTTCGAAAGTAACAGATATCCCTTAATATGAAGAAGTGCATATTTTGCGTATCATATGGGATACTTTTGGGCCATGTTGTTTGCAAGAAGGGGTTGATGGTGAACCCTACCAAAATTGCAATAATTATCAATTTGGAGCCTCTAAGAAATGTCAAACAAATACGTGCAACGTTGGGCCATACAAGATATTATATGAAATTAATCAAAGCATATGCGTAGATCATTGTGCCCATGGAGTGATTATTGAAGGATGTGATGTTTTGTTGGGACAATGATTTCCAGAGGAGCTTGGATATCTTGAAGGAAAAAATGGTCACAACACCTATTCTAGTGTTCCCCGATTGGAAGAACGATTTCCACATACATGTAGATGCATCCTGCATAGCATTAGGAGTTGCATTAACCTAGCCAGGCGTAGGTGATATTGACCATCAATAGTGTTTGTGAGCAGAAAGCAATCTAAGGAAGAAAAGAATTATTCAACCACAAAGTGCAAAGGATTAGCAATGGTGTATGCGCTCCAGAGGTTTAGGCACTATTTGTTGGGTGTGCACTTCAAAATGTATACATACCACTCTGCTTTGAAGTACCTGGTCAACAAGCCTATGTTGGAGGGGGAATTTGTAGATGTTTGCTGCTCTTTCAAGAATAAGACTTTGAAGTCATTGTGAAGCTAGGGTGATTGAATGTTGGACCATATCAACCCTGGCGGAATAGAATGGTGTTGAACCTACAAACCTCGATGAAGGATTCCCTGATGCAGAGTTCTTTGTTGTGCGCATCGCAAATGAACACTTTCTAGACATAATCCAGTTCTTGTCTACGGGTACAACTCCTGAAGGATATACAACGCTGCAGAAGAAAGAATTGGTGGTCAGGGATGCAGATTTTTCTTTTATCGTAGGGCACTTATACAAAATGGGATCGGATGAGATATTGTGTACAGATGTCCCAGAGTATGAACGAAAAAGTATCCTCACAGAAGCACATGGAGGAGTTGCTCGAGGACATTATGTGGGAAGAGAAGTTCACAGAAGATACTACAAGGAGGACTATGGTGGCCAACTGTGCATAAGGATTCCAAGGAGTATTGCAGGGCATGTGATTTATGTTAGAGAATGGGGAGGTTGTCGCAAAGGGATGAATTTACCTTGAACCTACAGGTGTCAATACAAGCATTTGGTAAGTGAGAAATATATTTCATGGGACCAATTCAACCACTAGGAAGGAAGACCAAAGAAAGATACATTATTACAGCAACCGAATACTTAACCAGGTGGGTTGAGGCATAACCTGTTAAGGATTGTAGCACGACCATAGCTGTGAATTTCATCTTTGAATACATTTTGTCTCGGTTTGGTTTCCCTAAAATTTTGATGAGCGATAGGGATTGAGATTTCTTGAACAAAACAATTTCTACCTTTCTTGAAGAGTTACAAATGTATCATCAAAAGAGTAAGCTGTATCACCCTCAAGAAAATGGAATAGTGGAAGCCTTTAACAAAATTGTGGAGAATGACTTAATGAAGAATTGTAATGCAAAATGGAATGATTGGGATGTGTGCATGCCAGCTATTCTATGGGTGTATAGAACCACATACAAAATGTTGACTAGAAAAACACCATTTAGACTAGTTTATGGACAAGAAGTTGTGATGCACATCATGCCAAGTTTGCGGATTGCTGCAGTTATGGACATGGTCGATCGGGATACCATGGAGGAATGCCTCGCACTGATAATTGAGTTGGAGGAAGATCATTTCTTGGTTGATTTTCATTAGCAGGTGCAGAAGGATCATGAAAAGGAATGGCATGATCGCCATATTAAGACACACACCTTTCAGAGTGGTGATCTGGCATTTCTGTATGATAGTAAGTTTGCGAATTTTTTGGGAAAGTTCCAAATGCGTTTGTTGGGGCCCTATATATTCAAGGATATTACGGATGGAGGTGTAGTTTAGCTCACAAAGCGGAATGGGGAACTATTTCCAGGAAAGGTCAATGGGAGCTAATTAAAGTTGTACATGGGTGATCTTGCCCCTGCGCAATGACTATATGAATGCGGGATAGTCTTAGTACTCCGGACAGTTGCAAGGGAATCTAGGACTATAAACTACATTACTAGAAGGATAGTTTGGCGAAGTGAATGAGACACGCGACAAGTTGAGGGAAGGCGCAGAGGATAGTTGTGAAGAAGGAGTTGCGTTAGACTAGTGGGTCCCAGGCAGCCTAGCCAAAAAGTGACCATTCAAAGCACTGTAGCTGATTGGATGGTGATTTTTCTATTAAAAGCAATGGGGGGGGAAGCATTTAAGACACATATATTTGGAAATATACTGTGAAGCACACATTAATGACAGGTATTTGGAGAGAATAGATGAATTTGAATTCAAATTGTGCTATAAATATAGCATCCTGCTCCACATTCGAACACTTTGCTTCTTGAGAATTTTCCTTGAGATTTTACGCTTTAGTTTGTGCCAAGAGAAGTGTTGTATGTCTATAGAGGATTGGGAAATACTTAAAGAGAATATTTCAAAGCCAGGATTCATGAATTTAATTGATTGGCTATGCAAGAGATTCATTGAGAGAATGAATACAACCTGACCTAAGCCTGAGCCGGCGTAACGTGTGCCTACCAATTTTCCTACTACAGCACCTAGGTCAATGAGACCTAAACCATCTGGCTCCACGACCGAAGAGAAGAAGCAGAAGAAGCCCCAGAAATCGTTGTTGCGGCAATCGTGATGCAAAATTCCCATGAAGGTTAGACAAAAGGGGAAGACGAATAGAACCAAGCAGCCGATGGAATTGAGTATCTGTTCCCTTTCTTTTGCTATGAGGATGAAGAGCTCACGATGGGGATTGAGGATATTGATGCAGAGGAAGCTAAGCTGATAACGCAGCTACCACCTTATATATCACCAAGAAAACCTATAACCAAGGTTCCTAAAGACCTGGATTCAGTGAAGTTCATCGTCTCCACATCATTGTGGCCAGAAAACGTACCTTTTGAGGGCTATTTGTTGGCCTGAATTCTGTATTTTAAGATGGAGGACTGGGACCTAGGGTATCACACAAAGTTCCCACAGCTGGAACTGAGAAATTACCTAAAGAAGGTATATTATGAAGAATCAAATGTCACGCAGCTGGAGCCAATGAAATAGGTGGAAAAAATTGGGTGCGCAGGGCTATTAAACATGTTGAGGGCACCACATTTCAGCCGTAATGCCATTAACACTATTTATGTGCATCAATTATTGATGTTGGTCCATGATTTCTTCCTTTGGTTAGGAGGGCCCATCTCAATCACGGATATGTTGATTCCCTGGATAACCCTCTTGCAGTATCAAGGAATAGACCCTGCGGATGCTTTCATAAGAAAATTGTAGGAGAAGAAGTTAGTCAATCAGATGAAGTGCAACTTTAGGCTAGTGAAGAAGCCACATGGTTATGCAATCAGTTCCATCTTAGATGGTGCAGTGTAGTTCGCTGCACAAATCTTGTCCAGGAAAATCATGAGGAAGTGTCACATTAATGAAGTGTCAACACCAGTAGTCTCTTTGGCTGCACAATGCCAAAGGAGTCCAATGCAATTGGGCTCAGTACTTATGTCATGAGTTTTTGGAGGATTGCAGAGAGACCCAGGATGATTGCAAGGAATTCCACTACACGTGGCTACTTTTGTTGATTACGCTGGTGGCATGGAGGATGCCAGACGAAAGCCAATCCCTACAGCATGATCCAGATCTACCCAAGGCTGCAAAGTTCACCTTGTTGTGGGTGTCTAAGGACCTTGAGCATGTCATGGAGACTAAAATATTTTGGGTCCTATTTGAATTAGATTTGAGGATGCTGATTAAAGAACAACCACAGTTATCACCTAGCTTGCATGCATAGTATGACAATGTTACTGATTTCAAGGCAAATTTTCATAATATGCATATCCGTGTGAAGAAAGATGCCATGCACACATGGCACAAGCTTCCATACCTCGTCACCGAAGATGACATTATGGGGGTTTTCAGTAAATGGTTGAGCAACTGGCTCACCCCATTTGATGCGGGTGCAAGAACCAGTGAGGTTGCTGAATGTGAAACAGATAAAATGATGGGAGCAACAAAAGAGAAGAAGAAGGAAGCACAAATGGCTTCCATGAAGGAAAAGGTCACTACGAAGGAAAAGGTCACTATGAAGGAAAAGGTCGCTACCACGAAAATGCCACTCAGTATAAGGAGGCTTCTACAAAGGATAAAGAAGAAACAAAAGAGAAGGTCTATGCCAAAGAGACAGAAGCACCAAAGGAGAAAATTGCCACCATGTCGAAGCCACCATTGACCTTAGTGATTCTGACATGGAGTGCACCAATGTAGAGTGAGAAGCAGAGGGTAAAGAGGAAGGGGGTGCAGGCTTGGAGTCCCCATTAATTGTCAAAAAGAGGTATAAGTAGAGCTCCACAATGTAGGTTTTAACCCCATACATAAATTACCTACATACGAATTATAAAACACAGAAAATAAACAATGCCAAAGCATAGAAATAAAACACATACACATATAGATTTTCCCCTAGATCCCAAAACTGGGACTACCAGCTTGATTTTTCATTATGTTCCTTTCAATGTTACAAAACATATTTTTGCGTGTTGAATCATCCAATACCATGGATCGAAAAACATCATGTCCAAAACCATCGACCGAAAACCATAGCGTCCAAAACCATGTGCGAAAAACATGGACAAAAACATAGGTAGGTCAACCCAACCTAATATAGGGTCCAAAACCAAAACTTTATGGGGCGTTTCCCTTAACCCCATAGAGTGGGGTTACCTACACGTCTCAAACCCCCTGTGATGCCCCCCACTACGCAATCGGCGCAAGGATGGTGGGGCTCCGCCCACCTTCTAGAACCCTAGTTAACTACGTGGGCTAGTTGTGGAAAGAATATAGCAACCAAACATTCTCCCACTTGTTGTTTTCTTTCCACAAGGGGCCACAAGAGAGCTTAGTCATTTATCCAATCCTGTAACACCCATTGTTTCTCTACACCAAGAGAACTTCTCAGAGCTCACTGATTTTGTGAATGCATCTGCAGTATTCTTCAAAGTGTCCACCTTTACCAGCAACATCGTTTTGTCTTCTATCATATCCCTCATAAAGTGATATTGAACATCAATGTGCTTTGTCTTTGAATGATATGCAGGGCTCTTTGCCAAGAAAATTACACTTTGGCTATCACAGTCTATCCTTATACCTCCTTGTACTAACCTCATACTTGAACACAATCTCTACAAGTAAACTACTTCCTTGCTTGCATGAGTGGTTGCCATGTATTCTACCTCTCTAGTTGATAGTGCCACTACAGATTATTTCTTACTCATCCAACTGACTGCACCTCCAAATAGGTTAAGCACATACCCACTTGTAAATATTCTCTAATCCAAATATCCAGCCCAGTCTGCATCAACAAAGTCATGAATATCCAACACTCTGTCCAATCCTGGTCTTTCTTGGTAGCACAAACCATAATCACTAGCGCCACGCAAATACCTAAAAACCCGCTTCATTGTTTTCTAGTGTGTTATCACTCAGAAGTCTTCCCTAGAAGTTACTAAAAGAAGGAATAATCCGAGGTAGCCACAAACCAATCTTCAGACTTAGGTTCTAGCCAACCTAAGACTAGAGAGGGCTCTCTCTTTATAATTTAACTTTGTTTGGGTGGGAGTTTAGGCTAGTTCTTAATGCTCATGAGGATTTTGATTTTGATTGAAAGTTGGGTGGTGGAATTCTTGGAACAGATGGATAGAGCTAGGTTTTTAAGCCATTGGTCTATGGAGTCAATCAAAGGATAGCTTAACTGGATCAGATCATTAAAGGGATTGTTCACAGGGTAGGCTAGCAAAGAAAAAGGTAAATATTCAAAGGGCTGCTCGATGGAAAGATTCTAACCAGGGTAAAAGGGCAATGAAGAATCCTTAGATCGGGATCAAAATGAGCAAAAGAGCGTGATCATCAACAAAGAGAAATTAAGCATTCTTTGCTACATAGACCACAAAGAGAAACTATGGAAGTAAGGGAGCACTTAAGAATTCCTTAACTAACATAGTTTAGTAGAAAACATTAAGAAGGTAAACAGTCATAATAGAGTGCATCAAAGCAAGTTCTGAAATATCATTCCTAGTTTACCATTTAGATTTCATAGAAACACATATGATTATTAATAAATGTAAGAAAAAGCAATAATACACATGAGAGAATACTTACTGGATTTTTTCTTTACACAAGAATCCCTTAAAATGTATGAACTTTATTCCATGGTCCAACAAGCCAACCCAGTCTTGCTACAATAGCACTTTGATTTGAGATACAAGTCTACAAAAATGTCTTTGAATCCACCCTAAATACTTCGAAATGGGAAGTATTTATACAAAAAATATTACAAAATATCTCATAACAATTTGAGGTTTAATTAAGAAAAGAAAAATATCTTCAACCATGAAGATAGAGACAAATGGAAAATTGCATCATGATGTCCCTCTTATTGTGGTAGTGTTCGCTGATGCAGTTGAATTAGAGCCCTTTTAATCTAGGTGATATATGTACACTGGAATAATCTTTTTCTTTAGTCTTTTACTGGTACTCTTTAACCTGTTACTCTTTGACCTTGTTCACCTGTTTCATCTGGCTATTATTCAGATTTATTATGGTAACTTATAGTAAATTTGTCATTTTTTCCCACCATTCAGCCTTAGGTAACTTTACTTTTAGCATTCTTCTATACATCTCATCAACCTTTGTGTACTTGGAAAAATTAGGCTTGGTGACAAACAAGTGTTTCATCTCATGCTCCAGAAAAAATAGATCTTCTAAAGTATCATACAATACTTTCCCTGTTGACAAGGCCTTAATACTTGAAGTGGTTGCTTGATCCTTAGCCAACTTCCTTAATCTGTTAGTGTAGTCCAATTGTGTCATAAGTTTTTCATGGATGACCATAGGACTTGGAAGGCCTTTATTCCTCAAAATTTGAAACTTTGCCATGAATCTGCCAATGCCCACCTACATGTTATGGCATTTTCCCTCCAGGTTAAGGATACGGTTTCTTTTAGAAAGAAACTTTTTGACTTCTATGATGGCCTCGGTTCTGTCTTCTACACCAATCTAATTAAGTTCATGCCTGTTCTTGCTGCTCAAGAAATGGATGAGTCAATTAGCTTCCTCAAACTGGTCTTCTAAATCTTCCTTTACTTTCTTAATAGCCTCGGTGTCCACTTTCACCAGTTCTATTTGCTGAAATATTACTTGAATTGATGGCCTAATATCATTGAAAGAGTCAATGATATTGGCCCAAAGCATCTCCTTGGTCTGTCCTAGTGGCTTTTGTAGAGTTAGATCCTTTTCTATGACCTTAATCTTCTCACCCATTCTAAGGGATTTCTGTGTTTCTTGTCTCTGTTGTATTTGGGCAAGCTTGTAGTCAGCTTCTAGGCTCGCCACTTTCTCCTTATGCCTCTTAAGCTCTGTTGCCTAGATGGAAATTTCCTCCATGCCTTTTACTAACTCTGTTGTCTTTTATGCTGAAGTACCTGTTGTTGTTGACTCAGTTGTGACTGGGAGTGCTATGGTAGGTGGAGCTATTGGTGCCAATGTTGCTGCCAATGTTGAGGGAACTAAAGTTGTTACTATGGGAATTGCAGTAGTAGAAGTGGTGGCCAGTTCACTTTGTTTGGACTGAACCAATGTGCCCAATTCTTTCATTGTTTCTTTCAACTGGTAATTTAACTTTAGGACCATGTCCATAAGCTCTTCTTGTCCTTTTTGGGTCTCTAGGACCTCTATTGTCTGTGGGTGATGCAGTGGTGGAAGCTTAAGTTGCTTCTTCAAAGCAGCTATGTCATCATTTTTCTTCTTGATCAGTCTTTCAATAGTCTTCACATCTTTGCGGTCATGTCCCAACTCAATTATTAAGTCTTCCAAGGACTTGATTCTGGTGTCCTTTGCCTTTGAAGAGGCCTTTTCCAATTGAAATTGAGTTGATATGTTATTTAGGGAATTCTGCAGTTGGTGAGTTGCAATGGCTTTCCCTGTCAAGGTGGAGTAAATCATCTCCCCTGTTTGTTTTTGCAGATCAATCTGTTCAATAGGATGTATTTCCTTTGCCAACACTTCAAAATCAATCTTCTTGAAGTTAGCTGCAGTTCCTGGTTGCTGAGTGGTAGGTTTGAAAAATGTCATCTGCATCTTACCTTCTTTGACATAATAGACTAACATAAGCCTTGTTTGATTTGTAGGTGCCATCTTCAGGTACTGTGCATAAGTCTGGGCTTTTAGCCTCTCATTCCTAGCATTTATATCCTTGTACCTCTCTCTAATATCTTGATCTATGTCAGCTCGCATCCTAAAAGAGGACACTTCAACACTATGTTTCCTTTACAACATCTGAGTATTTGATGTGGAAGGCTTTAGTGTACCCCTAGAAGGAGTGGCAAGCCTTCTTCTTTCTCTTTCTATGCCGGTGGCCCCTACTGTTTCTTCTGTAAACTCATGTTCGGAGACAAGATTCAATCTTTGCCTTTTGGCCTGGCTAGTTTCTGCATATGTTTGTATGGTTACTCTGCCTAATGTAGTGACCTGCTCCCTATTCCTTTTGAGGCTTTTATCCTCATTTAGAGGAGTTTGCAAGTTAGGGGGAGTCTCATAGTGGGTTTTTGTATACCTGTTTGACATAATTCCTCTTATAGGTCTTGTTTCTCTTACTCTTCTTTCCCTTGGGATTCTTCTTCTATATGTGATTCACTTGGTGCCTGAGATTCTCCCTGTGCCTATGATTGTTCTTAGATTTGGGACTATCCTTGGGCTTGAGGTTCTCCTCACACCTGCAGGAAAGAACCTTCATCAAGCCTTTTCTCTAAATCAATTAGAGATTTTTCAACTGCTACTTCAGTTCTATCCCTATCTATTAGAGTATTCTCCACCCATTCCAATTGGTTTGCATATTTCTCTATCTCAGGGATTCGGTGGTGAATGTAGGGAGCCATTTTGTTTTTCTTTCTCCTGTTGCATATAATGTCACAGGGGTCATATCTCCACATGAAGCATTGTTTCAGTTTAAGTCTCTAAAGGATTTCCTTTGCTTCCTTCCCAGCTTCTCTGCTATTACATATAAAGGGGCCTAGTTGATCTTTGATTCTAAGCTGGGCCTTCTTTTTGGCCTTAACAAAATGCACCTCATCTGAGTTGATTATTTGCATGTATTACTCCAGAGAAAATAACCTCATTGGGAGGTATCTGGGTAGTTTATATGGGGCCATCTCACATCCATAGATCCTAATTTCTGTGTGATTTTGGTACAAGTACCAATCTCCCACTTTGTGTTGTTTTGACAGCTGCAGGATCCTCTTGATATCTGCACTGATTCTTGGAGGAGGACTTCCTAGCAGCATGGTCATTAGAGGATGTACAAAAGGATCTACGAAATATGTGTATGGATATGGGGACTCATATTTATGTATCAAAGGAGTCCAGAAAATGACTGACCTAGGATGACCTTTAGTGTCATGTTTTTGGAGAGTGAAAGGGAACTTGTCAGCTTGGTAATATAAGAAAAGGTGTTACAAAACTGAAGAATACTTAAACACTCTTTCATTACTTAATCTCAGAAATTGCTCATGCATCCTATGAGCTACGTACTTGGCATAATCATACATGACAGTAGGGGGTTTTACTAGAGTAAAAATGGACATGAAGGCTAAGATGATTTCATCTATGTATTCACTAGTTGTATAGCCTAAGATACAAAAGATCATTGCTACTATATCCTGACAAAATGGGGAAAATATGGTAGCCACATATGGGCGAGGGTCCTTTGGGATGAGCTTTTCCTCAATAATGAAGGTTTGAAACATCTCAGCAAGTTTGGCAGTGGTAAGCTTGGGAAATTTCTCTAGTAAGTCTCCAATGGAAATAGGGGTTAAGTTCTGCCCTGGTCATAGTTGCCGCATTTAATTGATTGATTTAGTAGTGATGTTGAAGAGGATGGTTTGGTCAGGGGACATCACTGCTATTTGACTGGGAATGTAGTTTTCATGGCAATAGTGGACAATCTCTGGAAATATGTGCACCTCGGGGAACTGATACTTGGGCAAATTAGACTCCCACAGACCTATTTTATCAGCTTGGTTGAGGTATTGGTCTTTGTATCAGTAGTGTAGTTTTAAGGGGGATTCATGAACAGATGTGTCCTTGATTTGGAAGTATTTATCAACAAGAGGAAGGTGGTCTAGGTCTAGTTTAGGAGTGGTAATTGGCCTGACATCCATGGCAATTGGGGTAGACATTCTTAGTTCTTGTGGATTTAAGAATGGGGGGCAGTAAATTTTTAGTCTGAGGTAATTGGGGTTCAATTATAGGTGGGTTTTATGTTATTAAAGTTCCCTTAAATTTCAATTAAGAAAGCTTTAGGGATTGGTTTAGAAATTTAACAGGGCTTTCAATGGAGTTTGGTTTAAATACCTGGAATTGAAGAAAACGGGGTGTAAACTAGGTAACTGGCAATTCTGAACAGTTGAAAAGGCTTCAATCAGTCTGGAAGGTAATCTGGGAGTTTTTGTCATCTTCAGAGTGTAGGTGTATGTAGGTTGACAAATTTCAACGTTCACAGGCACATGCATGGAAAATTATAGTTAAAACAATAAAAACAATGATTTGGGGCTTTTTTGGATTTATGCGCAAAAAGTCAATTGGGCGGGTACAGGTGAACAGTGATTGTTTGTCACGTAGCGGGATGAACAGTGACATTTTTGGCAGGTAGTGGGATGGCGGTAAGCATTTTACTTCGCACAACCTTTGGGCACTTGGCGGTATTGAGGGGAGGCCGCCCAATTCCACTCATCGAGCATGACGTTGGCTTGGGGGCCTGGTGGAAAGCAACCCATCTGGGGTGGGTATTGTGGTGATCTCGAGCCCTTCCGAAATAAACGTGGGTCATCAGATGCAGAGGGGGGAGATCGAGTGGTGGTTAGGCATGGGAGTTGCATGGAGAGTAATGGAGGGGCACGACGGGCATTTAATCGCGGTGGTTTTAGTTTAATGAGGGTTTTAAGGCGGGGATTACGGTATCGGGTGAGATGTGATTGGTTAATGGGTTGACTTTAATTAATCAGAGATCGATTAATTATGTCAATTAGTCGGGGTTAGGGTAATACAAAGTTTATATTTCAAACTTTCGGGGTAGAGATATTAAAATTAAAGGAATTAATAAATATATATGGGAAAGGGTTTATTTTTTAGGAATTAAGATATAAATAATGTTAAAGGTTAATATTAAAATTGTGGGACATAATTGAAGTGCGCTAAACGTAATGTGTTTTTGCAATTTCATTGCTTTTTACATAGAACATTATAACTTAGGCTAAGTTCATTTTTGTGGGCTTTTCATAAAAAGGGATATCCACGGGGGTAATTACTTTTCCTTAGGAAAATGGTGTTTTAACCTTAGGAAAACAGACTCATTAGGGGAAAATGAATGAATTGAAGGGGGTGAATTTTTATGAGGGGATTTTAGTACTTAAGATCTATAAGTCATTGGGCCAAGGGTCCGGTCCCTCTAGGAGTCAGAGAAATGCTCTGAGCCTCTTTGACTTAAGATTTTGGGTACTTCCAGGGAAAATTTTAAGAACCCCCCCTAAATTTATATGTATAATAAATGGGCGAATCTCCATGGTATATAGGAAAAATGGAAGGCGATTTTATCAATAATATAATATGTATATACAATTTTTTGGCGAATCTCTCACCAGGCATGGTGAAATATTTAACTCAATTATAAAATTTGTAAGATCTTGGTATTACATGGTTAACCATGGGTTATCATAAGACTGGAGCTTAAAATAATTATAAAAATCAATAAAATTAATAGTTGATTTTTATTTTATTTTTATTTTAACCAAGCTAAAATGTTTAACATACATTAAATTACAACATCCATTTTTACTCTTGATCCATGAAGCCCTGAGAGGGATCAAATATTTTTTCACTCTATGATAGTTTGCATATCACGATATTTGATACCTCTAGGGGATTAGTAGATCCAGAGTAAAGATGGATCTATGCTGGTTTAGTTCCCCCATTTAAATAGGCTACATTCTAGGTGAATACCATGGGTCAATACCGTGTGCCAGTTTGGTGAATACCATGGGTCAATACCATGTGCCATTTTTATTTTTATTAATACTAATATTAGGGTTAATAATGTTTTTTGGCATGGTATTAATAATAATCTAGCCTTATTAATTTACCATACCTCTTTTATAAATATGGTATTTGGCCCATAGGATTCACTTAAATAAAACCTATTCTTGAAAATGGGTGAATGGATTCACTTAAATAAAACCTATTCTTGAAAATTAGCGAATGGAAAGTTGTAACTCCAAATTTCAAGGGCTAAATTTACCTTTTTTACCCTCCCCATTAAAATAAGGTGGGCTATTTGAGGTGATTTGTAAAAATGTACTATGATACAAAATATTCGCCCACTAAAAATTTAAAACCCCTTAATTTCGCCAAAGGGCAAACATTCGCCCCTAAAATTTTCTATGGGTACTTCAAACTTATTGTGGGAAATTAGTTAAATAAAGGGTGAAATGAGTGAGGGGAAATTAGTTAATTTGACTTTGTGAGTTTTATGCCAGTCCCATTTCTCATTCATACTTAGAACTTTCATTATGAGGGTGATAAATATGCTTTTGTCTAATAATCATCACAATTCTACAACCTTTCTTTTACTTATCCATCTACTCATCCTACCATTTTTACTTCTCTTTATTAGGTTGCATTTAAGCTAGCAAACCCTTATAAAAACATTTTTCTTTTCTTTACAATGGAAATCTAACTAAATCTACCTTTATTACATCCAAGGGCTCAGATTAAACAGTTGAGCTCCTTTTTATTTACTCTACCTAATATACTTATCTGCCAAGATTACACTATTTGGTCAGATTTTTATTCTCTATCTATAAACATGAAATAGCCAAGTTTAAACATTTTGACTATCATGGATTGTGGCAAAGATTACAAGCTGCACACAACCAGTTATTTTTCACAAAAAGTAAATAGTAGTGGCATTTTGACTAGCACACTTTCATAGTCTTTTCTTTTCTTAGGGTTCATATTTTTCATCTTTTTTTTTTTACCTTTTTATTCTTTTTGTCCTTTTATTTTTCTTTTAAGACATACTCTCTTTACATTTTTTAATTTTTTTAATATGGAAAACATTTGCAAAATGCAAAGGTATGTACATATTACAGTTTTGATCTCATCCATTCAAAAATTATGATTCCTATTAGTATAGGAACCTAAGAGTGGCTCCACTTGGGGATGGAATTTCCTAGTAAAATGTCAAGAACTTGTAGATCAATGGCCTTCTGAATTGCTGTGATGTTACTCTGCAACTTTTTCGTTTTCACTTTTTTGCATTATTGCTATTTATGACAGTAAAACCATTGAAGCTTAGGGCCTTCTCTTCAAGCTTTAACTCCAAAAAATCACTATCCAATCAACTCTAGACTTTGGAAAACAGAATATGTACAAATGATTAGTGGAATCAGTAACTAGGTTCAATGTAGTGTTTGAGCATTTGACCATTAATTGGTCCTCCTTCTACCTCTGTGCCATCGATTTCTCTGAGGAAGAAAGCATTATTACCTCTGAATGCATAGATGACATATGGGCCTTTCCATAGGAAATCAAATTTCCCATGTTTACCGTTATTCTCTCTTCTTGAGTCCCATTTCAAAACTTTGTCTCCTAGGTAAAATTATTTCGCCTTAGTCCTTTTGTCAAAATCTTTCCTAATCCTTTCCTACACAACTTGAGATCTGATGTACACTTCTTCTCTGGTCTGCTATAAATGAATTGTTTGGTTGATTCTTCTTTGGATTTCATTTGGTTCAACCTGCAACTCTTGGATCATTTTCATCACTGGTGTTCCCAAGGAAAATTGGAAAACAACTTCCATTCCATAAACTAATTGATAAGGACTAGTACAAATGGACTTCATTGTGGTTAGCATGTCTGCCCATAAGGCATTCACTGGCTTCTTGTTCCATGTTTTCTTATTGTCTTCTAACAACTTTTTGATGATATTAACTAGACTCTTGTTTGAGGACTCTGCTAGTCCATTTCCTTGGGGGTAATAAGTTGTGAAATGGCCCAAAGTTATGTGGTACTTGTTACAGAAACCAATCATTCTCTTATATTTTAAGGCTGCTGCACTATCAGTGATGAGTTTGGTTGGGCACTCAAATCTAGATAGGATGTTGGATTCAAGGAAGGTTATAATAACAATATTAGTGGCTTTCCTTGATGGTATGGCTTCTATCCATTTGGTAAAGTATTATGTAGCAGTGAGAATCCACTTATGTTGTGCAGAGGAAGGTGGGTGGATTTCACAAATGAAATCAAGACCCCATTGTTGAAAAGGTGCTTCAGCAGATATTGGTTTCAAGGGAAGGGGTAAAATATTTTTCTTTCCTTCAAAAATTTTGCATTTATGACATGAAGTTACAAATTTCTTTACATCAGAAAACAAAGTGGGGCAATAGAAACTGGCTCTAAGAGTCTTGTTAGCAGTGGTCTTCCAATAAAGTGTCCTCCACAGTCACCTGCATGAAACTCTTGTAACACCTTGTCAGATTCTTCTTTCAATAAACAGTTAAGAAGGATACCTTTGTGATTCCTCCAAAACAAAGCATTGTCTAGTATGCAAAATTTTAAAGATTTCATTTTTAAACCTGCTTTTGGACCTGGATAATTTAGGAGGAGCTTTTAAATTTTGTAAAACATATATGATATCAGCATACCATGGGGATTCAATAAAGACCTAGCTAATTGGTGGAGTCGCCATCTCCTCTCCACTATCCATTTCTGCAATAAATTATGTCTAAGGCCTGACAGTTTGATTCAGCCATGAGCTTGGCTAAACCTTGGCCTTTGATTAATTTTGTTGGCTTCATTTCTAGGTCATACTCTAATATAGTAACAATCAATTTCCCTCTCTTTCCATCTGGACCGTCCTGAGTTAGGATATACTTGACACTGAATTGGGGACATAGGCTATTATATGAGAATATAAAATGTAAACTCTAAAATCTTTGATAGCTCTGACGAGAGAAAAGGCTTGCTTTTAAATTATATTGTACTTTAAAGGGGCATCTCTCAGGGATTTTCTATAAAAGGCAATAGGTTGTTCATAACCCTGATCATTCTTATATAGTAGGACTGCAACAATTGTGTGCTTTGAGGCAAAGGAAAATATAATGAAATCCCTATCAAACTTTGGACTCACCAAAATTGGTGTCTTTGTTAAGGCTAGATTTATATCTTCAAAGGATCTCTTAGCTTCAATGGTACATTTCATGGTCGAATCCTTTTTCAACATGTTATTCAACGATCTAATTAGTTCTGCCAAGTTAGAAATAAATCTTCTAAGAAAGTTTATCTTTCCTAAAAAGGCTTGTAATTCTCTAATGCTCCTAGGATGTTGTATCTATAAGATGGCTTCAATTCTTGTAGGATCTATTCTGATACCATCTTTAGATATTATGTGGTCTAGCAGTTTTCCCTCTTCTAACCCAAACAAAGACTTTTTAGGATTCAAAGAAATTCCATACTTCCTACATTTGATGAAAACCTGCCTTAGATGCTCTAAGTATTGTTTATGAGATGTTGAGAATACAGTGATATCATCTAAGTATATTACCACCAAGTCATGGATTTCCTTAGCAAAAGTTATATCCATAACTCTTTGAAAGGTGGCCCCTGCATTCTTTAATCCAAAAGGCATTTTCAAATAAATGAATGTGCCCCAAGGAGTAGTGGATGTTGTTTTAGCCTGGTCATCTGGGTGAACTAGAATCTAATTGTAACCAGAAAACCCATCCAATTATGAGATTCTGGTTGACCCTAATACCCTTTGTAATATATGATCCATTTTAGGGAGAGGGTAATTGTCTTTAAGTGAAACCTTATTGAGATTCCTAAGATCAACACACAGTCTAATCTTTCCAGTATTTTTCCTTCTTGGCATCAAATTTGAAACCCAATCAGAGAACCTAATTGGTGATATTATCTTGGATTCATACATTCTTTTGATCTCCTTTTCAATAGAAGGTAATAGAATAGGATTGATTGTTGTATTATGCTGGTGTCATAGGACTTCAGGTCCTCATAACTCCAAGCAAATACATCTTGGAATTCCTTTAGCATTTCTATATACTTCACTTTTTTAGTAGGAGGTAAAGACTTTGAAAGTTTCATCAATTTTGGATTTTCCTTGGTCCCTATGTTGCACTCCTCTATATCAGATTTCAAGGGTTCCATCTTTGGTTTTCTAGGGACATCATTTGAATCAAACAAGTCTCCCAAAGGGGTTAATCCTTTGGGCAAAAAGTTGTCTTTGAGATTAATGATTTCAGAATCTTCGTTAATTATCTCTTCAATTTCAACTTTCTTTAGGTTTTGAACATCTGATTTTGTAAGCTTTGTGGGATGGAATGTATCTATCTCTTCATCTTCTAAATTGATAATTTCTATTTTATCTGTAAAATAGGGATCTAATGTTATGTTAGTATCTATATTGCTATTTAAAAATTCTTCCTCTAAAGTTAAAAAATTGTTTATTTGTTGATCATTAGCAAACACTTACGAGTTTTTCAAGTTGTCTGGGATAGCAGGTCTGTGCCTGACCTCAGCAGTTTATTGATGTTTAGGTTGAAATGGTAACTTACAAGTTCTGGAAAACATTGCTAAACTATGAGCTTGCATATTATGTTTCCTTGGAATGACTGTGTTGTACCTTAAGAAACCAATTTAATGGCTGTAGAGAAATTGTGCTTAAGACATTAATAAATATTATTTACCGTCACTTATTGTTTGTTGTGTTCTCAGATGAAGGACCTAGAAAACTTGGTCTTTAACCCTTAATACATGTATGACTAGAACATTTCAAAATGCCATTTGTTGCTAGATATAAATGATGAGTGAAGAAAGTTTGAAGGAGAAGTTAAAGATAATATGTTGGTTTTTCACAGAAATTACTATCTGTAACTTAGAAGAATTATGAAAATGAGAACTGAATCATAGACAATATGCTGCTTAACATAGAAACTACTATTTGTGACTCTTGGAGAAGCTAAAGATAATATGCTAGTCTTTCACAGAAATTATTATCTATATCTTAGAAAGGAAGGTGGAAACTTCAAGTATAGGATCGCTCTTTTAAGGAATTTTAACTTTATCTACATAAGTAAATAAAGACCTGCAGCTTCATTACTATACTTGAAAAGAAAAACATAACATCACACATGACAGAGAAGGTTACAAAATTATACCCAACAACTAATGGAAACATCTAATTCTTTCATTCATCAACAATGATATTAGGAATATAGTGGCCTAGTCTCCGAGTTCTCCAAAATTTGAACCACCTACCCCTTCTCTGTAAATTTTCCTCTTTTTATACATTGTGAAACATTTTCTAATCTTTGAAACTGTCAAAATACTAAAACTATTTCTCTAACTATCTGAAGTAAGAATTATTACAAAATATTACACAGAGCATAGAGACATCTCAAAGAACAGAAAATAACAGAAAATAATTGAACATAGAAGATGACTATGACTCCTGACTTTTCGGCTCTATTAATCCGCTGCTGAGTTCCGTTGTATATTCCTTAATCCACTTTAATCATAATGAACTATGTTTGACTTGTATAAACCTGGCCTTATGCATGTATCATATACATTTTAATTGGCCAAAACACCAAGAAAACTGACCAATTGCCTTTTCTTCAGATTTGGCTTTAACACTGATTCTTTCCCTTAAACAATGAAATCAACGCAACCTTTGATTATTATGGAACTCAAAAATAATTAGTTCTTCTTCATAAATCCATTGGATCCATTTCATATCACAAATCGCAATCGCTGCTTTAAATATTTGTATTGACCTAATTCTTAATAAACTGCGATATGATGGACGTGCCGGAGATATAAAACATGGCATATATAATATCGGGTCTGGAATCCCAATCGCAAATCACAATCAGTGGAATGAGCCAACACATATACATAAGGCAATTTACGAACCCGCTAAACTTTATAAAACACGATAAATATGTTTTTAGGTCTAGCCTAACATTCACAAATCATAATTGGCATAGCCATATACACATATATAAAGTGTTATGCGAAGATCACAAACTGACTCGAACTTTATAACGAAATATATATATATTTTGGGTCCACCATCACAAGTCACAATTGACGGAACCCAATTTCCATAGCTCTACAGTGCGGCGGACACGATGGGACTTTAAACCACGATGTATATACCTTTCAAGTCTACCTAGGGGTTATTTCATATACCTATTGTTGTCGTTTGCGATTGCAATTTGATCACATCGTTTAACACATATACATATATATTTTGGTTATGGGTCCATATAACCATTTATAATATGATTTAACTTGATCGCATGGGTATATGGGGGCCGATTTTTTATACTTGTTTCTTTTGCAATTTCAATGTATAATAAACGAAATGCTTCATTTCCCTTAGACTCCACGGATGCAAAGAAAATAAGAGAGCTTCATTAAGGTTGAATCCCTGGAATGCTTTTTAGACCACACGTTGTGATAAAAGTGATAAATAAGTTTAAACACAATATAAGCTACAACATCTAGCTCCGACTGGGGATAGTGATTTTACCACAGAAACACTAAGAACCATAGATTAGTGCCTTATCCATTGGGCATGGAGTCATATATTGCTTCGCCAAACTTAGCTATGTGAAAATTTTATACAGTGAACCCACACCCATCTCTATAGTGACAGGATGCTTGTACCTTGATAGAAAAATATTGAGAATTGTAGATTAGTAGCCTTAATTGGGAATGCAGTATGAAGTATCGACCTAACAATAATAATATAAAGTCACAAAAGTAACAATAGAGGGATTCTATGGGGCACATTAATAACAATATGGGGACAATAGGGGCATAACAGTATTAATAAGGGATACAACTACAATAGCAATGGGGTAATCACTAGTATTATAGGGACCTAACATGCCCCTCTCCTTCAAAAAAGTGTTGTCCTCAACGCTTGAGTAGTTCTGGATGCTTCTGTATAAAATTAAGAAGTATCGACCTAACAATAATAATATAAAGACCCAAAAATAACAATAGAGGCTACTGATCCAGGGTTAAGAAGGAATTCTAGATCCAGAAGTATCGACCTAGCAATAATATTATAAAGCCACAAAAATAACAATAGAGGGATTCTATGGGGCACATTAATAACAATATGGGGACAATAGGGGCACAACAATATTAATAAGAGATACAACGACAATAGTAATGGGGTAATCACTAGTATTATAGGGACCTAACATGCCCCTCTCCTTCAAAAAAGTGTTGTCCTCAACACTTGAGTAGTTCTGCATGCTTTTGTATAAAATTGTCATCCTCCCATGTGGAATCTTTAGTGGATAAGTTCTTCCACTTGAGGAGATACTCTGAAATTGATTGATTTCGTAACTATCGGGTTCTTGTCTCTCTGACTGATTTCAGTTCCAATATAATTTTTCCTTCCTCATCAAGTTCTGGCAATATTGTTTGAACTGGAAGCTTCTCACCTATAACCTTCTTTAGACATGAAACATGGAAAACTGAGTGCACTCGAGAAGCTGCAGGAAGCTCCAATTTGTATGCCATGGTACCAATCTTTTGCAACACCTTGTATGGACCATAATACTTTGGTGATAATTTATTATCCTTCTTAGCTTGCTTCAGGGACATTTGTTTATATGGTTGTAGCTGTAGGAATACCCAATCACCTACATCAAAACATTTTCACTGCGATGTTGATTTGCCTGTTGTTTCATTCTATACTGCGCCAACACGAGGTTATATTTTAAGAGTTGGAGGACTTGTTGTTGATGTTCGGTGTGATGTTCCACTACTTGAACCTTAAAATTTTCTCTAAAATATGATGTGATGGATGGTGGCTGATATTGATAAAGTGCCATAAATGGGGTCATTTTTGTTGTTGTATGGAAGGATGTGTTATACCACCATTCAGCGAAAGGAAACCATTTGACCCATTATGTTTGTTTATCAGAGACAAAGAAACGAAGATATCCTTCCAATCATTTTTTAACTATCTCAATTTGCCCATCAGACTGAGGATGATAAGATGAGCTATGAGTTAACTGAGTACCAAGACAAGAAAATAATTTTGTCCAAAAATTTCCAGTGAAGATGTGGTCTCTATCACTTACAATAATCTTTGGATTTCCATGTAGCTTTTGAATTGTTTCCATAAATGTAGTAGAAACTGTACTGGCTTTAAATGGATGTGATAATGCAGAAAAGTGTGCATACTTGGTAATTCTGACAACTACTACCATGATGACACTCTTTCCCTTAAACTTGGGTAGACCTGTGATAAAATCCATTGAAACCTCCTCCTAACGTTGGCTTGGAATGGATAAAGGTTGTAATAGACACAGGGTCTTAATTGTTTCAACTTTATTTTGTTGGAAAACCAAATATTCTGCCACAAACTTTTGAATATCTGATTTAAGGCCATCCCAAAATATTCCTTCTTAACGCTATGGTAAGTTTTTAAAAATTCTGAGTGCCCTCCTAAGGGAGAACTGTGCAATTCCATAAGAATCTTTTGTTTGAGTTGGGAATTCTTATAGAGGTATAAGCGATCTTTGTACCATAATGAATCATTTTGCCAGCTAAATGTATCAGATGTGCTGGAATCTTGTTGTAACTTTCGAATAAGTGCCCACAGTTCTTAATCATTCTTCCATTCCTCCCTTGCTTCGTTTATCCAATCTGGTTGGATAATAGAAATGGTGCACTGATCAAAATCCCTATCAAACTTTGGACTAACCAAAATTGGTGTATTTGTTAAGGCTAGATTTATATCTTCAAAGGATATCTTAGCTTCAATGGTCCATTTCATGGTCGAATCCTTTTTCAACATGTTATTCAATGATCTAATTAGTTCTGCCAAGTTAGAAATAAATCTTCTAAGAAAGTTTATTTTTCCTCAAAAGGCTTGTAATTCTCTAATGCTCCTAGGATGTTTTATCTATAAGATCGCTTCAATTCTTGCAGGATCTATTCTGATACCGTCTTTAGAGATTATGTGGTCTAGCAGTTTTCCCTCTTTTAACGTAAATAAAGATTTTTTAGGATTAAAGAAAATTCATACTTCCTACATTTGATGAAAACCTGCCTTAGATGCTCTAAGTATTGTTTATTGGATGTTGAAAATACAGTGATATCATCTAAGTATATTACTAGGAAGTCATGGATTTCCTTAGAAAAAGCTATATCCATAACTCTTTGAAAGGTGGCCCCTACATTCTTTAATCCAAAAGGAATTTTCAAATAAATGAATGTGCCCCAAGGAGTAGTGAATGTTGTTTTAGCCTGGTCATCTGGGTGAACTAGAATCTAATTGTAACCAGAAAACCCATCCAATTATGAGATTTTGGCTGACCCTACTACCCTTTGTAATATAATATCCATTTTAAGGAGAGGGTAATTATCTTTGAGTGAAACCTTATTGAGATTCCTAAGATTAACACACAGTCTAATCTTGGCAGTATTTTTCCTTGTTGGCAAGAAATTTGAAACCCAATCAGAGAACCTAATTGGTGCTATTAACTTGGATTCATACATTCTTTTGATCTCCTTTTCAATAGAAGTTAATAGAATAGGATTGATTCTTCTAGGCTTCTATCTAAAAGGTTTTTGATTTTCTTTTATGGGGATAGTGTGTTGTATTATGATGGTGTCATAGGACTTCAGGTCCTCATAACTCCAGGCAAAGACATCTTGGAATTCCTTTAGCATTTCTATATACTTCACCTTTTCAGTAGGAGGTAATGACTTTGAAAGCTTTATCAATTTTGGATTTTCATTTGTCCCTATGCTACACTCCTCTATACCAGATTTCAAGGCTTCCATCATTGGTTTTATAGGGACATCATTTGAATCAAACAAGTCTTCCAAAGGGGTTAATCCTTTGGGCAAAAAGTTGTCTTTGAGATTAATGATTTCAGAATCTTCATTAATTATTTCTTCATTTTCAACTTTCTCTAGGTTTTGAGCATCTGATTTTGTAAGCTTTGTGGGATGGAATCTATCTATCTCTTCATCTTCTAACTTGATAATTTCTATTTCATCTATAAAATAGGGATCTAATGTTATGTTAGTATCTATATTGACATTTAAAAATTTTTCCTCAAAAGTTAAAAAATTGTTTATTTGTTGATCATTAGCAAACTCTTGCCAGTTTTTCAAGTTGTATGGGATAGCGGGTCTGTGCCTAACCTCAGCAGTGTATTGATGATTAGGTTGAAATGGTAACTTATAGGTTCTAGCAAGCATTGCTAAACATTGAGCTTGCATATTATGTTTCCTTGGAATGACTATGTTGTACCTTAAGAAACCAAATTCCTAGTTGTAGAGAAATTGTGCTTAAGACATTAATAAATATTATTTACCGTCACTTATTGTTTGTTGTGTTCTCAAATGAAGGACCTAGAAAACTTGGTCTTTAACACTTAATACATGTATGACCGGGACATTTCAGAATGCCATTTGTTGCTAGATATAAATGATGAGTGAAGAAAGCTTGAAGGAGAAGTTAAAGATAATATGCTGGTTTTCCACAGAAACTACTATCTGTAACTTAGAAGAATTATGAAAATGAGAACTAAATCATAGACAATATCTTGCTTAACATAGAAACTACTATCTGTGACTTTTGGAGAAGTTAAAGATAATATGTTGGTCTTTCACAGAAACTATTATCTATAACTTAGAAAGGAAGGTGGAAACTTCAAGTATAGGAGCGCTCTCTTAAGGAATTTTAACTTTATCTACATAAGTAAATAAAGACCTACAACTTCATTACTATACTTGAAAAAAGAAAACATAACATGACACATGACAGAGAAGGTTACAAAATTATACCCAACAACTCATGGAAACTTCTAATTCTTTCATTCAATAATGATGATATTAAGAATACAGTGGCCTAGTCTCCGAGTTCTCCAAAATTTGAACCACCCACCCCTTCTCTGTAAATTTTCCTCTTTTTATACATTGTGAAATAGTTTCTGATCTTTGAAACTATCAAACTACTAGAACTATTTCTCTAACTAAATGAAGTAAGAAATATTACACAGAGCGTAAAAACATCTCAAAGAACATAAAATAACGGAAAATAATTGAACATAGAGGATGACTATGACTCCTAACTTTTCAGCTCTATTAATCCACTGCTGAGTTCCGCTGTATATTCCTTAATCTGCTTTAATCATAATGAACTATGTTTTACTTGTATAAACCTGGCCTTATGCATGTATCATATACATTTTAATTGACCAAAACACCAAGAAACCCGACAAATTTCCTTTTCCTCAGATTCGGCTTTAACACTGATTCTTTCCCTTAAACAACGAAATCAACGCAACCTTTGATTATTATGGAACTAAAAAATAATTAGTTCTGCTTCAGAAATCCATTGGATCCGTTTCATATCACAAACCGCAATCGGCACTTTAAATATTTGTATTGACCTAATTCTTAACAAACTGCAATATGACGGATGTGCTGGAGCTATAAAACATGGTATATATAAAATCGGGTCCAGAATCCCAATCGCAAATCACAATCAGCAGAATGAGCCAACACATATACATAAGGCACTTTACGGACCCGCCGAACTTTATAAAACATGATAAATATGTTTTCAGGTCCAGACTAACATTTGCAAATCATAATTTGCATAGCCATATACACATATATAAAGTGTTATGCGAAGATCACAAACTGACCGAGACTTTACAGCGAAATATATATACTATATATATATATATATATATATATATTTCGGGTCCACCATCGCAAGTCACAATCGGTGGAACCCAACTTCCATAGCTCTGTAGTGTGGCAGACACGAGGACACTTTAAACCATGATGTATATACCTTTTGGGTCTGTCTAGGGGTGATTTCATATACCTGTCATTGTGGTTTACGATTGCAGTTTGATCACATCGTTTAACACATATACATATATATTTTGGTTATGGGTCCATATAACCATTTATAATATGATTTAACTTGATCGTATGGATATATGGGGGCCGATTCTTTTATACTTGTTTCTTTTACGATTTCAATGTATAATAAACAAAATGCTTCATTTCCCTTAGACTCTATGGTTGTAAAGAAAATAAGAGAGCTTCATTAAGGTTGAATCCCTGCAATGCTTTTTAGACCACACATTGTGATAAAAGTGATAAATAAGTTTAAACACAATATAAGCTACAACATCCAGCTCCGACTGGGGATAGTGATTTTGTCATAGAAACACTAAGAACCATAGATTAGTGCCTTATCCATTGGGCATGGAGTCATATATTGCTTCGCCAAACTTAGCTGTGTGAAAATCTTGTACAATGAACCCACACCCATCTCTATAGTGACCGGATGCTTGTACCTTGATAGAAAAATAACAATAGAGGCTACTGATCCAGGGTTAAGAAGGAATTGTAGATCTAGAAGTATCGATCTAACAATAATAATATAAAGCCACAAAAATAACAATAGAGGGATTATATGGGGCACATTAATTGAAATATGGGGACAATAGGGGCACAACAATATTAATAAGGGATACAACTAAAATAGTAATGGGGTAATAACTAGTATTATAGGGACCTAACATGCCCCTCTCCTTCAAAAAAGTGATGTCCTCAACACTTGAGTAGTTCTAGATGCTTCTGTATAAAATTCTCATCGTCCCATGTGGAATCTTCAGTGGATAAGTTCTTCCACTTGATGAGATACTCCGAAATTGATCG
>APFE030022374.1:237997-252513 GCA_000404065.3 Pinus taeda
CTAGTACAACATCAGCACCTCCCATTGGAATGGAAAGCATTGGGCTAGTCAATACATATTCTCCCATTGATAGCTTGATATTATGGCACTTTCTAGATCAATTTATTGTTCCTCCATTTGCAACCATCACTTGACACTCTGGTGTTGGATATAGGAAGCAATTCAATTCTTTTGCTACCTTACAACCAATAAAATTGTGGGTACTTCCTGAATCAATCAACACCATTACATTTTTCTTCTTGATTTGTCCTTCTATCTTGATGGTTTAAGGAATGGTAATTCCAGCCAATGCATTACAAGATATGGTGGGATTCATTTCTTATTTATCTAGGCTTTGTTCCTAGAGTATATCCTCTTCTTTTGATCTTTCTTGCTCCTTTTCTTCTTCCTCTTCAAATCTATGTAGAATAATTTCTTCTCAGCACACTTATGACATTTAGTGTATTTGCTATCACAACTGTAACAAAGCCCTTTTGCTCTTTTTTCTTCCAATTGTTATGGTGTCAACCTTATAGGTTGTGGAATACTAGGGGCAACAACACTTCCATCTTTATAGTTTTGACTGGTATGCTTCCCGGTTGCCATAATTTTTCTTTCCATTTTTCTTGCTAACCTGAATACCTTCTCTAATGAATCAGGTTCCCAAAGGCGAACATCATCTTGGATATTATCCTTTAAAGTCCCTATGAACACATCAATCCTATGCTCCTTTGGAATATTTTTTACCCTTATGTTCAATTTTTGTAACTCCTCAATGTGCTCCATTATTGAACTCTTTTGTATGAGACTTATCAATTGCCCAAAAAGTGTTTTTTTGTATCCTCATAATGTGCTGTCAATTCTTCCATAAAAATTGCCGAAGTGATAATTTGTTTACGAGAGGAAAGCCATTGATACCATACAAACTAACTTGGTTCTAAATATAAAGTTGCAATACGTACCTTTTGTGTGTGTTGCACATTATTGAGATCAAAAAATTGCTCCATCTGTAATATCCATGTTGCGGGATCCTTGCCATCAAAATTCCTCATGTCAATTTTTGGAATATGGTGCATCTTCGATCCAACACTAGAGTCTATGAAATCATGATTAACATTTCTTTTCTTCACATCATGAGTTTCCTTTACTCCCCTTTCACCATTAGTAAGTATTTCTTGTAGAAAATTTGTTAAATCTGCCTTCAAATCTATCTTCAAATCGTCAATCTTGGCTTACATGCCCTTTATCTTAGCTTCTGTTAGCTTTTGTGAGAGTGAAATTTGTTGCACTTGGTCTTGTAATTTTGATATGTCATGTAGAATTTCTTACTCCTCTTCATGAGTCATGCTAGAGCTTTCAGATTGCTTACTAGGTGTTTTCATTTTCTTTCCATAGGGCATCAGTTACGGATAATAATTGTCTACTATGCCCTTTGAATTCCTTCAAAATAATTTTTCAAACCAAGCCTATGCAAAAATTTAAAAAATCTACACACCTTTTTTCACTTTGTAGGAGCTCGATATTGCCTCTAATGTATCTCTGTAATTTTAGATCATCCAATTCAGAAATTGCAACTTGTGGTAGCCCTCTATGTTCTCTTTCCAATGCCACCAGTCTGACCCCAATTATATTCTCCAATGAAGAGTTATGCCAAATCTCCCACAATGACATGATTATATACTAATTCCGTAGAGCGAACTTGTATGACGTGCAACGTGTGCCTGTTTTGACCTTTGGCTCTGAAAAATATATACAAGAAACCACAGTTCGTCCTCTTTTTGTACCTTCTTACAAAATTTCAATCTGATGCTTAGAGAGAAACTTATGATGATTTTCCCTAGGTCACCTGTTTGAAATGTAATTCAGGAGTCTGCAAAAAGACCAACTTCCTCAGATCATATCTCTGCAAATATAGCGCGAAAATCTTTGAAATTCGGATCCAAGGTTCAGTGCGTTTTCGTCTCAAATGGATTTTTTTTTTCACTTCTGAAACATTGCAGAAAAAAGGTTATAGCGAAAATTCCATGATGACCTGTTTGGAGATGTAAAACCCCAGAATCCAAAGCTCTGATACCAAATGTTATGAAACCAGCTCACAAAAAGATAGAAAAGATAGTTGAACGCCTTAGAATTCAGCCTCTTCGAGGGGGAAACCTCCTTTACATTACATAAACGAACAATTCTTCGATGATACAAATGACAAAACCTCCTTTCTATATATAGGAGTCTAAGGAGTCACAATATAACCCAGCCGACCTAACAATAATAATATAAAGCCAGAAAAATAACAATAGAGGGATTCTATGGGGAACATTAATAACAATATGGGGACAATAGGGGCACAATGATATTAATAAGGGATACAACTACAATAGTAATGGGGTAATCACTAGTATTATAGGGACCTAACAGTCTCTGAGAATTCCTATTTTCTAACTCTAACTTATTCAACCTATCTTACAAAGTTTTAATTACATTACACATATACTCCAATGCTTGACTTTGAGAGGATTCCATCTTTGCCATTCCCTTGTCTTGGATAGGTTGTGTCTCTGGTTGTTTTCCTGCAACCACCAGATTTGCTTGGAACAGAGTCAACAAATTATGTGCTTGGGATATTATTGGAGAGAAATGTTTTATAAACTTCTCCGCATCATTTTGAGAAAATGATAGTTCCTCGCTTTCAGAGACTTTCTCATAGTTAATCTATTTATAACCTCTTTGGATGCTTGATATATAATCAAGAAGATCATTAGTTTCCTCAACAGGATTATCTTTAGCTTTTAAAGTTTCTTTAGCATCATAATATTCACAACAACCTTAAAAAAGAAACTTGTGAGGATAAAAAGTTATACAATAAGAATTGAATACTAAATAGAAATCTTTCAAAGATGAAATGCTTGAACAAGGGAGAGACCTGAACCAAACCTTAGGTTCTTGGTCCAAAGAAAACAAAAACAACTTCATCTTCACATCTTCACGAATGATGCCCTGCTACTCCTTGCATTCATGAAACTCTTGGAGGTGCTGAGTTATATCTTCATATTCCTTTTTACTGAATTTTGGAAGATACTCATTCTAGGCATAAAATCCAGGCATATCATGAGGATAGCTGATGATCCTAGTAAAATCAAATGGATCAAATTTATGGACTAAGAATGCAGGGAGAGCCATTAAAACCCATAAAATCAAACTTCAAAGTAAAGTGGAGTCTCCAATCAGTGTTGTAAATGAAAATCACAGGTGTGAATGTACAACCAATTGCTGAAACTTGTCATTCTCAAGAATCAGCTTCAAAATTAATCAAATAAAGTAAAAGTGCTCTTATTCAATTTCTTTTATTCAAAACAGCCAAATATTTCCTCCTCACTAAACAACTAGAGGAAAATATTGAAAACCCAGGAAAAAATGTTCTTGTATTCTCTCCCTGGCAATGGAACCAATTGATGTCATACCTTAAGAAACCAATTCCCTGGCTATAGAGAAATTTTGCTTAAGACATTAATAAATATTATTTACTGTCACTTATTGTTTGTTGTGTTCTCAAATGAAAGACCTGGAAAACTTGGTCTTTAACCCTTAATACATGTATGACTAGAACATTTCAAAATGCCATTTTTTGCTAGTTATAAATGATGATTTAAGAAATCTTGAAGGAGAAGTTAAAGATAATATGCTGGTTTTTCACATAAACTACTATCTGCAACTTAGAAGAATTATGAAAATGAGAACTGAATCATAGACAATATGTTGCTTAACACAGAAACTACTAGCTGTGACTCTTAGAGAAGTTAAACATAATATGCTTGTTTTTCATAGAAACTATTATCTATAAATTAGAAAGGAAGGTGGAAACTTCAAGTATAGGAGTGCTCTTTTAAGGAATTTTAACTTTATCTACATAAGAAAATAAAGACCTGTAGCTTCATTAGTATACTTGAAAGAAGAAAACATAACATGGCACATGACAGAGAAGGTTACAAAATTATACCCAACAACTCATGGAAACTTTTGATCCTTTCATTAATCAATGATGATATCAGGAATACAGTGGCCTAGTCTCTAGGTTCTCCAAAATTTGAACCACCCACCCCTTCTCTGTAAATTTTCCTCTTTTTATACATTGTGAAATAGTTGTTGATCTCTAAAACTGTTAAACTACTAAAATTGTTTTTCTAACTATCTGAAGTAAGAATTATTACAAAATATTACACAGAGGGTAAAGACATCTCAAAGAACATAAAGTAACAGAAAATAACTAAACATAGAATATGACTATGACTCCTAACATTTCGGCTCCGTTAATCCGCTACCGAGTTCCTCTGTATATGCCTTAATCCGCTTTAATCATAATGAACTTTGTTTGACTTCTATAAACCCGGGCTTATGCATGTATTGGATACATTTTAACTGGCCAAAACACCAAGAAACCCAACCAATTTCCTTTTCTTGAGATTTGGCTTTAACACTGATTCTTTCCTTGAACAGTAAAATCAATGCAACTTTTGATTATTATGGAACTAAAAAATAATTAGTTATGCTTCATAAATCTATTGGATCTGCTTCATATCGCAAATCGTAATAGGCACTTTAAATCTTTGTATTGACCCAATCCTTAACAAACCGCAATATGACAGATGCACTGGAGCTATAAAACATGGCATATATAATGTCGGGTTTGGAATCCCAATTGCAAAGTGCAATTGACAGAATGAGAAAACACATATACATAAGGCACTTTACAGACCCGCCAAACTTTATAAAACACAATAAATATGTTTCCGGGTCTAGCCCACAATCGCAAATCATAATTGGCATCGCAATATACACATATATAAAGTGTTATGCGATGATCGTAGACTCACTGGGACTTTATATATATATTTATATTATATATATATATATATATAATATATATAATATATATCTATATATGATATATATATTATTATATATTATATATATATATTATATATAGATATATGTATATAATATATTAGGTCCACCATCACAAGTCACAATCGGTGGAACCCAATTTCAATAGCTTTGTGGTGCGGCGGACCTGCCGGGACTTTAAACCATGATGTATATACCTTTCGCATCTAGCTAGGGGTGATTTCATATAACTATTGCTACAGTTTGTGATTGCGATTTGATCGCGTCATTTAACACATATACATATATATTTTGGTTATGGCTCCATATAACCCTTTATAATATGATTTAACTTGATCACATGGGTATACGTAGGTCGATCCTTTTATACTTGTTTCTTTTGCGATTTCAATCTATAACAAACAAAATAATTCACTTCCCTTAGACTCTGTGGATGTAAAGAAAATAAGAGAGCTTCATTAATGTTGAACCCCTGCAATGATTTTCAGACCACACATTGTGATAAAAGTGATAAATAAGTTTAAACACAATATAGGCTACAACACCTAGCTCTGACTGGGGATAGTTCTTTTGCCACAGAAGCACTAAGAGCTATAGATTAGTGCCTTATCCATTGGGCATGGAGTCATATATTGCTTAGCTAAACTTACCCATGTGAAAATTTTATACAGTGAACGCACACTGATCTCTGCAGTGACAGGATGCTTGTACCTTGATATCAAAATATTGAGAATTGTATATCAGTAGCCTTAGTTGGGCATGGAGTCCAAAACTACGAAAACCCTGAAATTTGACAAATGAAACCTATCAATCTTGAGGTATGACACCTCTACAAACCAGGTTCCAACTGGGAAAGTCACCCTTATTCATCAACTAATGATTAAACTGAAGAACTACAACTGGAAACCAAATGCTCAACACATGAGCTTATTTATGTACAAGTTCCTACATATTTACATGATTGATCTCCATCAGGTAAAGTCATTCTTCCAACATTTGAGTGCTTAATCTAGAACCATTCTTCCAGAGAATCTTTTAAAAACAATTCATCTTGAACTAAAAATAGATTATGCATAAAAGGAGCTCACAACAAAGATTAGGAGTATATCCACAAAATGATATGTGTAGATTGCTGGTAAATTCTTCCATGTAATCTGCCACAAGATCTTCAAAAGTATAAGATTTTTTTTTTCTTGATGAGCTCCAAAAAAGAAATTCTCTATGTATGAAGCTTCCTGCTCAATTGAAACTTCCATTGGGATAATCTGTTCAGCAAAATAATCAACAATATCTTTAAGAAAATGATCTACGTCACTTTCATGTCTCCACTTTTCATCTCTTGATTGAAAATAATTTGTAATTCTAACCTCAGGAAGAAAAAGATTTTTTTCTCATTACTATACGACATATGATCAACTTCAAATAGATTGTTTACCTCTGATCCATGGGCATCTTTATGTTCTTCAATGCAATGATATACAATCTCTTTATTAGCTTTCTTTTCACATAGGATAGCCTCTTTTGCTATGATAGATGGCTCAATATATTGCCATCCAACATATCCCACTTGTTGGTTTCTTCCTATATGTTCAACACCTAACTGATGAACCTGAAGAGCTTCATCTTGTCCCCCATTTAAACCGTTTTGATTATAGATAGGAGGATCATCAAAATTAACAAAATAGGAACTATGGGGATTTATTTGCAACATAATTATTTCTTCCTCTTCTCGACTGCTGAGTAGAAATTCTTGATGCATGTTTGAATTTTCATCCATCTGAATACTCTCTTAATTTCTTTTATTCACTTTTTTTGCAGGCTGAGATTCTTGTGGAGTCGCCTTTGGTGAGGAAGTTGAAACTTGTTTCTCACTTTTATTTTCTTGACTTCTTGATCTTTTCCTCAATCTCAAGTCACATTTCTTATCTAGTTCAATATCCATAAAATCATAGAATTGCTTCCAATATTCATAAATTTTAATTTCATCATGAATGGCATCTATTTCATCATATTCATACTCTTCTCCTTCGATACCAAGTTCATATTCATCCACTACATATAATGTAGGTCTCTAAAAATTCCTATTTTTCTAACTCTAACTTATTCAACCTATCTGACAAAGTTTTAATTATATTACACATATCCTGCAATGCTTGACTTTGAGAGGATTCCATATTTTCCTTTGCCTTTTCTTGGATAGGTTGTGTCTCTAGTGATTTTCTTGCAACCACCAGATTTTCTTGGAACAAAGTCAACCAATTCTCTGCTAGGGAGATTATTGGAGAGAAATTATTTATAAACTTCTCCACATCATTTTGAGAAAATGATAGTTCCTCCCTTTCAGAGACTTGCTCATAGTTAATCTGGCTATAATTATTCTGGATGCTTGATATATAATGAAAAATATCATTAGTTTCCTCAATGGGATTATCTTGAGCTCTTAAAGTTTCTTTAGCATCATAATATTCACAACAACCTTCAAAAGAAACTTGTGAGGATAATAAGTTCTACAATAAGAATTGAATACTGAATGGAAATCTTTCAAAGATGAAATGCTTGAACGAGGCAGAGGCCTAAACCAAACCTTAGGTTCTTGGTCCAAAGAAAACAAAAGCAAATTCATCTTCACATCTTCATGAATAATGCCCTATTGTTCCATGCATTTATGAAACCCTTGGAGATGTTGAGCTAGATCTTCATATTCCTTTTTGCTGAATTTTTGAAGAAACTCATTCTAGGCATAAAATCCAGGCATATCATGAGGATAGTCGGTCATCCCAGTAAAATCAAATGGATCAAATTTATGGACTAAGAGTGTAGGGAGAACCATTAAAACCCAGAAAATCAAACTTCAAAGTATAGTGGAGTCACCAATCAATGTTGTAAACGAAAATCACAGGTGTGAATGTACAACCAACTGCTGAAACTTGTCATTCTCAAGAATCAGCCTCAAACTTAATAAACTTAAGCACGAGTGCTCTTATTCAATTGATTTTATTAAAAACTACAAAATATTTCCTCCTCACTGAACAACCAGAGGAAAATACTGAAAACCCAGGGAAAAATTTTCTTGTCTTCTCTCCTCAGCAACGGTGCCAATTAATGTTGCACCTTAAGAAACCAACTTCCTGGCTGTAGAGAAATTGTGCTTAAGACATTAATAAATATTATTTACTGCCACTTATTGTTTTTTGTGTTCTAAAATGAAGCACCTCGAAAACTTGGTCTTTAACCCTTAATACATGTATGACGGGAACATTTCAGAACGCCATTTGTTGCTAGATATAAATGATGAGTGGAGAAAGCTTGAAGGAGAAGTTAAAGATAATATGCTGGTTTTTCACAGAAACTACTTTCTGTAACTTAGAGGAATTATGAAAATGAGAAGTGAATCATAGACAATATGCTGCTTAACACGGAAACTATTATCTGTGACTCTTGGAGAAGTTAAAGATAATATGCTTGTCTTTCATAGAAACTATTATCTATAACTTAGAAAGGAAGGTGAAAACTTCAAGTATAGCAGCGCTCTTTTAAGGAATTTTAACTTTATCTACATAAGCAAATAAAGACTTGCAGCTTCATTTCTATACTTGAAAGAAGAAAACATAACAAGGCACATGACAGAGAAGGTTACAAAATTATACCCAACAACTCATGGAAACTTTTTATTCCTTCATTAATCAATGATGATATCAGGAATATAGTGGTCTAGTCTTTAAGTTCTCCAAAATTTGAACCACCCACCCCTTCTTTGTAAATTTTCCTCTTTTTATACATTTTGAAATAGTTGCTGATCTCTGAAACTGTCAAACTACTAAAACTATTTCTCTGACTATTTGAAGTAAGAATTATTACAAAATATTACACAAAGGGTAAATACATCTCAAAGAACATAAAATAACGGAAAATAACTGAACATAGAAGATGACTATGACTGCTGACTTTACGGCTCTGTTAATCCACTGTCGAGTTCCTCTATATACGCCTTAATCCGCTTTAATCATAATGAACTATGTTTGACTTGTATAAACCTGGGATTACGCATGTATCAGATACATTTTAATTGGCCAAAACACCAAGAAACCTGAGCAATTGCCTTTTCTTCAAATTCGGCTTTAACACGTTCTTTCCCTTAAATAGTGAAATCAACGCAACCTTTGATTATATTGGAACTCAAAAATAATTAGTTTTTATCCATAAATCCATCAGATTTGCTTCATATCGCAAATTGCAATCGGCGCTTTAAATCTTTGTATTGACCCAATCCTTAACACACCACGATATGACGGACACGTCAGAGCTATAAAACATGGCATATATAATATCAGGTCTAGAATTCTAATATAAATCGCAATCAGTAGAATGAGTCCAACACTATAATATATAATCTAATCTATATCTATATATATATAATATATATATATAATAGTATATATATATATATATATATATTATATATATTTGTAATATATATTATATATATATATATATATATATATATATATAATATATATATATATATTATATATATATATATATATATATATATATTTATATTTCAGGTCTGCCATCGCAAGTCGCAATTGGTGGAACGCAACATCCATAGCTCTGCAGTGCGGTAGACCCAACGAGACTTTAAACCACGATGTATATACCTTTCGGGTCTGGCCATGGGTGATTTCATATAACTGCAGTTTTGGTTTGCGATTGCGATTTGATCACATTGTTTAACACATATACATATATATTTTGGTTATGGCTCCATATAACGATTTATAATATGATTTAACCTGATCGCATGGGTATAAGGGGGCCGATTATTTTATACTTGTTCATTTTGCGGTTTTAATGTATAATAAACAAAATACTTCATTTCCCTTAGACTCTAAGGATGTAAAGAAAATAAGAGAGCTTCATTAATGTTGAACCCCTGCAATGATTTTTAGACCACACATTGTGATAAAAGTGATAAATAAGTTTAAACACCATATAAGCTACCACAGACTACAAGCTTAGTTTCTAAAAAAATGTTCAATATTTCTACAACTGTTCCTCTATAAAAACTTGATCTAGGGTCTTTGGTCATATACACAACATTGATTTGTTTTATAAAGAACTCAGAATCTACCATAATAGAAACTCTTATAGCTCCTAACTTTTTGACTAATTTGAGACCTAAAAGAAGTGCTTCATACTCAGCTATGCTATTGGTGCATTTGAAATTCAGTTTGTAGGCATGACCCTCTACATAATCATTCTCTAAATTGTAAATCCATACTTTTGCTCCTGCTCCCGCTCCTAACTTCTTCATTGATCCATCAAATTCAAGATGCCATAATATTTCATGTTCATAATTCTTACTGTCTGGGGGACACAATCTTCTTTTATGAAGATATTTTGATTATCTTTTTATCTAAAATCTCTTGAGTTTGGACAACTTTAGTTTGAACTGTAACTGCAATTTCTTTTGGTTCTGAAATAATTTTGTTTGAAGCAGTTTCTTGTGTTTGTTCATCATTGTACATAATAAAAGAATCAATGTCAGAAAGCATGGAATAGATAGGAAGGTTTTGAGGCCTAGCTTGGATACTCACTACATATTTCATTAGAGTATATCTGTATAGATTTTTAGGATGTCCAAAGACTGAAATTGTAGCATATGACATGTCAAGTTGCAAAGATCCTTGGAGTTTAGCTCCCCATGATCTAGACAATAACATGCTATATTTAGGTGGTATATTAGCAACAACTATGTCCATGAGAATAGCCTTAGTAGGGTATTGTACTAGGGAAACAAAGAGGCCTTTGATCAACCCTAAGCACTTTACTTGACTTGAATCAAATGAAAACAAATCCTTGTAAGGCCTAGTGATATCCAAGTTCAATTTTTCCATAACAAATCTAGGCATTAAGTTGTGTGAAGCCCCAGAATCTAACATTGCATTGTGTAAGATCTTATCATGAATGTTAAGGATAATATAAAATGGTGGTATCCCTCCTTCTAATGGTTTCCCATTAACATCAGGACCGAATATAAGCTCAGGATGACCATCAAACAAGTTAACAGAATCTTGATTCTCAACAAAGTTTAAGGATTTGCTTATTTGAGATTTGTAAGTTTCATTTTGATCAAATTTGTTAGGGGGACTAAGATTTTTAGCTTTGCCACCTCTGCTCCCAAATTTAAATGAAAAGGGGCTTTCTCTGTTTGAGGATTTGGAGTAGGTTGGTCTTCTTTTTCTACATTTGAAGTATTTTTATGAGGATTTTCTATTGTGATGTTTGGAGATTCCTCCACTTTCTCCTCGGAGGGGATTGAAGTGGATGGTTGATTATCTTGGGGTTGGCCATTGGTTATATCTACAATGGTGGGACTAGAAGGATTCTGATTTAGTCTGGAGAGGATTTGGAGAGTTTTTGTAACTGACACTACTTTGATTTTCTTAGGTTGATTTGGTACTGCTTTTTTGTTTTGGTTAGGAGTATAAATGTTCTTTTTACTCCTCAAGTTGTACTCTTTGTGCACTTCAAAGATAGCATAATCATACCCCTGCTTGTAGCTGAATGATTCTCTTGATTGGGTCTGCAACTGCTAAAGCATGTGTAATTCCTGATCATCTTGAGTCAAAAATACAGTTTCCTCCTCATCTAATCCCATTAAATAAATATGGGTGTCTAGTTCAGGATCTTTTGAATGGGAAGTTTCAACATAGTTTTCTTGAAAAGGAGGCCTAATATTTTGATCAGGTCCATTTTTTACAGTGTTTTGATTTTGATTCTTTCTAAAGGTTGGATTTCTCATTGGAGATGTCTGTTGATTATCCCAGTGAGGCTTTCTTTCAATGCTCTCTATCCTATCCATCAATTTTTCCATTCCTTTAGCTATGGCATCTATTTTAAGGTTAGAGGATGAGCTTTCATCTTTCAAGGGTACTCTTCTTTCGTTCCTAACCCTAGCTCTTTTTGCTAGCAAATTAGCTTGTACACTAACTGCTACAGTCTGCATATCTTCTAAGGTTGGAGGATTTCTCTCTCTAAGTTGGAAGGCCATATCAGTATCAAACCCATCAGGAAACTTTATCAGAGCTAAGCTAGGTGGGGGTCTAATATTGACTGGCATTGCATTGTATATATTGTTGAATCTAGTACAGTAATCCTGGATTGTTTCATTTGGTCCTCTCTTGATGCTTTCATATTCTGAAAGGATTTGCAGAGGGTTATTTTTCTTTTCCCATCTATTTAAAAATTGCTAGTAAAAAACTTCTAAAGTGTCTATGCTATTAGTAGATAAATATCTAAAGCATGTTCTTACATCACCAACTAGAGTCTGAGTGAAAGGTCTCATTTGGTCATCTCCAATATCAAGTTCATGTAACTCAAAGAAATCTGTCGTTTTGTTTGTGTGTTGTATTGTTGTGTAAGTTCCTCTGCCATCAAATTGGACAAGTTTGTTCTGCTAATCTTGTGGCATGGCACCTCTTGGAGTAGGAAACACAAGAGGAGCATATCTATTTGCCATGGCTCTAAGTTGGGTAGGACTAAGAAGTGGGGTTTGGGTACTGAGAGGTTATACAGTGGGTGATGGGGAACTGGGAGTAATGGGTGACTGATATGTAATGGTAGGTTGGTGGGGAAGTGAAGATATAAATGGAAGTGAGGAATGAACTTTAGAGATGGAAGGGAATAATGGTGAACTAAAGGGAGTTGAAACTATTCCAAAAAGCTCAGGGATCTTAGCAGTGGTAAGGGATGACTAAGAAGAATTTGGAATTTATTGATTAATTGACAAGTTTGCCCTTTGGACTTCAAGTTCTACTATAAATTATGGATCTAGAACTATTTCATCAAGTGCACTCTTAGACCTGGTTCTAAATAGGGAAAGGTCAAATGACTCATTAAAGGGGAGGTCTTCTAAAAATAGCCACTCATCAAGGCATGAATCTGCTTTAATTGAAGGTGCAGGACTGATTGAAATTTCTTGTCTTCTGGATATTCTGGAAATCATATTAGGATTACCAAATACATGGGGAGGGTTTGGATCAGGGTTGGCCCTAGTATAGTGAGTTCTCCTTGAAGCCAGAATTTCAAACTTTTTTACTTACTTTCTTTTTATGAAATTTTTATAAATAACTTCTGACAAACCCTTCAAGAGGCTTGAAATAAAGATTTAAAATTTCTCAAAGGTTTATTAAGACTGAGGATTTGAATCCCTAGTATGGTTGCCACTATGTTATCACTCAGAAGTCTTCCCTAGAAGTTATCAAAAGAAGGAATAATCCGAGGTAACCACAAACCAATCTTCAGACTCAAGTTCTAGCCAACCTATGTCCAGAGAGGGCTCTCTCTTTATAATTTAACTTTGTTTGGGTGGGATTTTAGGCTAGTTCTTAATGCTCATGAGGATTTTAGTTTTTATTGAAAATTGGGTGGTGGAATTGTTGGAACAGATGGATAGAGCTAGGTTTTTAAGCCATTGGGCTAGCAAAGCAAAAGGCAAGTATTCAAAGCGCTGATGGATGGAATGATTCTAACCAGGGTAAAAGGGAAATGAAAAATCCTTAGACCAGGATCAGAATGATGAAAAGAGGGTGATCATCAACAAAGGGCAATTAAGAATGCTTTGTTACATAGACCACAAAGAGAAACTATCTTAGTTATGGAATTCTTAAGTGCTCCCTTACTTCCATAGTTTTTCTTTGTGGTCCATGTAGCAAACAATTCTTAATTGCTCTTTGTTGATGATCACCCTCTTTTCCTCATTCTGATCCCGGTCTAAGGATTCTTCATTGCTCTTTTACCCTGGTTAGAATTATTCCATCCATCAACCCTTTGAACATTTTCCTTTTACTTTGCTAGCCTGCCTTGTGAACAATCCCTTTAATGATCTGAGCTAGTTAAGCTATCCTTTGATTAACTCCATAGCCCAATGGCTTAAAAATCTAGCTCTATCCATCCGTTCCAAGAATTCCACCACCGAACTTTCAATCAAAATCAAAATCCTCATGAGCATTAAGAACTAGCCTAAAATACCACCTAAAGAAAGTTAAATTATAAAGAGAGAGCCCTCTCTGGACTTAGGTTGGCTATAACCTGAGTCTGAAGATTGGTTTGTGGTTACCTCGGATTATTCCTTCTTTTGATAACTTCTAGGGAAGACTTCTAAGTGGTAACATAGATCCCTCTCTGAACTTAGGTTGGCTAGAACCTGAGTCTGAAGATTGGTTTATGGTTACCTCAGATTATTTCTTCTTTTGATAACTTCTAGGGAAGACTTCTAACTGATAATGTAGTGCTCCTTCCCTGGTTTTAACATAAACCTACTCAATACTCTGACTACATTTGCAATGTCTGGTCTAGTACAGACCATCGCATACATCAGGGTACCGATTTCACTTGCATATGGAACACGGGACATGTCCTCTTCCTCTTCTTGTGTCTTGGGACTGTTATGAAACCAGCTCAAGAAAAGATAGAAAAGATAGATCAATGCCTTAGAATTCAGGCTCTTCGACCAGGAAACCTCCTTTACATTACATAAATAAACAATTCTTAGATGATAAAAATTACAAAACCTCCTTTCTATATATAGGAGTCTAAGGAGTCACAATATAACCCAGCCGGCCTAACAATAATAATAT